>JAODYC010000004.1:435158-448652 GCA_026262405.1 Curvularia hawaiiensis
CCCCCCCTTTTTTTTTCTTGGATGTGGCATACTGACCAAGTTCGACAGGCTGGTCGACAAACTCTCCAACAACATCGAACAGTACAAGAGTGTCCTGACCAAGCTCTATGGAGTAAAAAATCTCGAGTCATTGACTGACCTTCCCCGTGAAGAGCTGCTGCAACTGGCTCTGTCTTCGGGGGGAACAAACTCAACAACATCACCATCAGCAGCAACCACATCCGCAACAGAATCACAGGCCCTGTCTGACGTCCCCGCTGGCTCTGACGGGCCTGAGAGCCTCGAGGCGCTTGAACAAGCCCCACCCGAGGATCCGTACTGGGACGAAGCACGCAAACATCAGCTTCGCGTCCAAGGCATTTCCGACGATGTAAACGGTCTGTCCATGTCGGTCGACCGGCTTTCATCCTACGTCGGCATCTCTTCCATTACCGCAGCACTCAAGGTTATTGTACGTTGCGATCCCCAGACGCGATCGCTCATCTCCTACAACCAACAGGAGACGGCACTCCCCAGCCGTGCAGGTTCTCCCAAGCCGGGACTCACAGACAACCGGCCAGATGCCTTACCGTCTGTTGAAGAGGGCCAAAAGCTGATCAAAATCTATTTCGATCGTGTACACCCCTTCTTTCCGATGATCGACGAGGCCAAATTTTGGTCTTGCTATCTGTATGGCAACCGCAAGGACTCGGCATGGCTGGCACTTCTGAACATGGTCTTCGCGCTCGGGTCACTGGCATCTTCTGGTGCAGACAACGAGGCACACTATGTCTACTTCAACCGATCTCGCCGGCATCTGTCTCTAGAGTCGTTTGGAAGCGGCAATCTGGAAGTGCTTCAGGCCTTGGCCATCATGGGTGGATACTACATGCACTATCTCAATCGGCCGAATGAGGCACATTCGCTCATGGGGGCTACGCTTCGCATGGCTACGGCTCTAGGACTACACCGTGAGTATTCCGAAAGAAGCGATGTAGGCAGACAGTTTGGGGCATCGGGAGAGGAAGACTCCGTTTCCCCTGAGATGAGGAGGCGCATCTGGTGGAGCCTTTTCTGTCTTGACTCTTGGGCATCAACTACAACAGGTCGGCCTTCGCTCGGGAGGATGGGCCCTTCTATTACTGTCCTGAGACCTGGGACTATTGCGAATAGTGTAAGAATCAACCCCTTGCTCATCCCTTTGCCTGCTAACTAATCTGCTTTCAGACACAGGCGATGCCACCGCCCAATAGCCCTCAGTATCTCGAGCAACTGAAGATTCTTCCTTTGGTCCATGCCTCTGCGTTTTGCCAGATCGCTACGAGAATACAGGATCGCCTTGTCGAGTGCCCGAATCTCTCTGCTGCAGAGACAGCAAGTTACGACGCCCAACTGGTCAAGTGGCATGATGAACTGCCTCTGATCCTTTCCAATCCCAATGAGCCGTGTCCAGAATTCCTGCGCCGGACCCGACTGGTTATGAAATGGCGCTTCCAAAACATCCGCATCATCCTCCATCGACCCTTTCTGCTCACCGCAGCACTTCGACGCGCACCATGGGCTGCCTTGAGCGCAGAGGAAAAGGTCGCTGTCAAGAAATGTCGACACATCGCTTTGACGACGATTGAAGATATCAGCCGGGAGTGTATGCCCGATCTGATATGCTGTTGGAATGCAGTATGGTTCTGCTTCCAGGCTTGCATGGTTCCGCTCGTATCCCTCTTCAGCGACGCAAGTATGCCCGACGAGACAGAGAAATGGAAATCCAGCATTGAAACGGCATTGGCCTTTTTCGAGCAGGTCAAAGACTGGAGCATTGCCGCCAAGCGGAGTGGTGATGTTGTTACACGACTCTATGCGGCATACAAGACCCACGCTTCGACGGCATCCCATCAGCACCAAGCCCAGGTGCCGCGAATGGCATACCCGCAGCCGCAGGGTCATCCCCAGATGCATACCCACTTTGGCGTTGCGGCAACGCAGGCACCCTCGATGCTTAATACCGATGCCGCCGCCTACACACAACAGCATGCCGCTGCCTTTAGCCACTTCAACCCTGCAACCCCGACCTGGTCCAACATGAGAAACGACCCAACCATCCTAAACAACTTCTGGGATGACATGATGTGGGACACAAACATCCCGGACATGCTCGAGACGCCTTTTGGACTGGGCAACGAATATGATTACGCAAGTGCCGTGCAGGAGCCTGGATCAGGCGGACCCTGCTGGATGAATGGCAACTAGGTATCTATTTTGAGATTGCAACTGGCCGACGCCACATTTCTGGCCAGTCAGCTGAAGTACACATGGCTGTTGAGGGGTTTTGTGCTTGGGCAGCGTTGCACTCCCTTGCCCAGTAAGCGAGGGTCTCTACACCGCAACAAAGTAAGAGTGCATAAGATGGCCCAGCCCCTCTTGGCTTGACGCACTCCGTACTCACAATCAAAGGCGTCTCACCTAACGGCTTTCATCGGAGTATCCAAGGAAACAAAGTTCACGCTCACCGGGGATGATTCCGCTCTCATCGGTTTGCTGCACACAGGGCGTATTGTGAACCAACCCCTTGCCAAACTTTACCTTTCAGCACACGCACACACACATCATATACACCTGGCACGCAGAACCCACGTGGCTATGCGGAACACGCCGTCAAGCAGGGCTTCTGGAACAGGTTTTTCAGCACCTTTATGTCCCGCACGGCTCTTTTTTTTCCTGGCATGTTACGTGCACTTCGGCGGCTGAACTGAAGCTAGGTGTCTTTTTTTTAGCGGCTCGGGTAAGCCTCCGATATGGGCTTGATTCTACCTCCTTCCTCCTCCTTTTTTTTTGTCCTCCGCCTTCCGTGTCTTCATCCACTTCTTCCTCTTCTCTTCTTGTCATTATTGACGTTTTGTTCTTGCATGTTTGATGTTTACACTTCATTCTTTTTTCACGTCACATTGAACGGCCTGTTTTTTTTTCATGTTGATGTTTAACCCTTCACTTCTACATTCAAAATGCCTAGTAGCATACCTTCTTTCATGACTTCGCCGCTGCAGTTTTTTCTTTTTCGACAGTGAGCAATGTATGTTTATGCCCCTTCGACAGCCTTTTTGTCCCTTTTCATGTATGCTTCGATACGGTCGCTGTGTTCATACAGATAGAAATGATAGGGTTCGCAGCATTTTGATACCCGAATGAATTGGTTCGAGATGAATTGATATGGAGTGGTTGAGTCTGAAGAGATGATGATGAGTATGATGCGTGTGAGTGTGTGGAGGTGTGTATGTTGTTCAGTTTACAAAGTAGTTAGAAGTAGAAGAATCTGGCTTTGTTTGTAGGCAAATATATGTACTGGATATCGATTACATGTAGCTCGGGGCACTACGTCAGTGGCAGATGTGTTGAGGACTGTGCCAGATCTACTTATGTAACCGCGATAGCCCGGAGCCGCTGTCTATCCAAGCTTGATTCTTCAAACACCTTCCATCACTTGAAAACCAACAGCGACGCTGACACGAAATATTGCCTCTGCGTACGTCCTACCATCGTCGTGCGCTCTCGAAGCCTGCGACCTAGAGCAGTCGTGTCTTGCTCGCCAGTCACATTGCTTTACCCCAAAACACCAGACAAACTACCAGCCCCTCTACCTATGAAAAATCGTTTCCGCAAAGCAATAGGTGTCTGTAGAGACGATGTGTCCTACCATAGGGTAAGTGTGGTTGGACCTCACTTTGTTGTCAAACATGGACACGGTGCGGAGGAGATTAAAGGACAACTGCTTCTCTTCCTTGACCACCACCGTAAGACTTACCCTGAAGTGCAGAAACTCTACGCAGTATATGTTATGCTAAACACGGGTCAAGTGTGTTCAATCATGCAAGGCATACAAGACGAATCGCTCAAACATCTAGAGGCTACCCTCCCAGCATCCGAAAAACCAGACATTCGGGTCAGATTGAAAAAAACTTTGCCTGTTCCCCATTCAGATCTGCAAAGAAAAAAAAATGTAGCAGCACATCGGGATGCGTCGCAGATCTTGGAAGCTAGCTTAGTGGATTGGGAGGAGGCTGGTTGGTTCCCAACTTACTGGTAGAATTTCACTGCTCTGCAAGGGGTCTAGTGAGAGGATGACTGGTCCCCGCGCATCGGAGAGATGTCAGAGCCTTTGGCTCAGCGAAGCGGTGGTTATGAGGATGTGACATCAAGATCTGATATTCTGAGCACGAGTGTTCGCTCATCATCACTTGATTCACTCCAGCCGAAAACAGGTAGAGGAAGTTGGATCGCTGATCGAACGGATAACACAAGACTCAATTTGGTCAAAGTACCACGATAAGACGTGCCCACGTTTGACTGGGCGCGGAAAGAGAACCCGGTGGTCACCTAGCCTTGCCAGACCTATGTCGGTCCGTCCCAGTAGCGGTAGTGCTGGTGTTCGTCGTCTCACACCCATCCTTTGCTTACTGTGCCTGCAGCCTCGTTTGCCATATCAGCAGTCTGAGCGGTGTTCTCTAGCCTAATACATGCACTTAAAATAGCCTGCTGCAGATCATTATGCAGCATTGGTGCGATTACAAGATATGGATAGCTCGTGAGTTCAGTCTACTTGGTGTGTTCGATGGAAGTTTGTGTCTGCTCCTTGGGCCGGTAGAATGAATCGAGTGGTTTGGTTTGCTCGGTGCGCATCTTCTTAGGGTTGAGCGCTCTCTAACGAAGGAGGGCAAGGGGGTTGTCCCTATGACTTGATCTAAACGTGCTCGATAGTCTTCCACGCGGATTCGCCCAAGTCCATCTTTGCATAAATTGATTTAACAAGGCGATGCCACGGCGCGTTTTCAAACACTACTTAGGCGCTTGTGTGAATAACAGTATGTGGCTCTACTTGTTGCAGTGAGGCGCGCGGCAAGCGGACGTGGATGGTCGAAAGGTGCAGATGAGATCCCTGGTAATTATTGATTTATGCAAGGTCTTCAAACACAGCCCCCCAATCTGCTGTGCGGACTGCACATCGACGAGAGAACACGCAGAAAAAGATAGCCCGGAAGCAGGTCATTGGTATGAGTCGTCCCAAATCGGGTTCACGATATGAAGGCATTGGTGAGGGGTTGCAGGATTACGCGGGGGCTATCTTTGTGCTACGCATTGGCTGGCTGATGAAGACTGATCATGCAACACAGCGTTATCACCCTGCACAGCCAGGACGGAAAATGCCTGTAATATTAACCTACTGCTTTCACCTCATGAAGGGGCCATTTACTCTGCAGCCGTGTCCTTTGCGTTGTTGCGCGGTGTCCAGTTTTCGTCAAAGATCATACAAAGGATCTACACCCACTCTTCATTTTGTTACATAACGCCCGTTACCTACCTTATGAATTAGTACACATATCTGGTGAGCGTCCTGAGCTAGATCATCGAGAAAAAACTGCACAGTAAGAGCTTAAGGCTCCGAACACGTAACTCAGGAAATTAATTAGTGGCACAGCCAGTAGGTTAGCTATAGGTCAGTCAAAGACCTTCTGTATCTTGAGGAACTGTCAGTGAATCGATCAGTCTATGATACAGTCGGCTGAGTTGACGTACAAAGCTCCAAACTGTCAAGATGGATCCTGCGGCTTATGTGGACTGGATCATGCTAGAACAATTGCTGAAGGAGCGTTATCCGGACATAACCTTACCCGAGGCGCACGTCAAGCTTCTCCAAGAGGCGTTTAGCAAGTTGCCCAAAGAGTATACGGATGGGATCAAAAAGATATTGCCAGAAATATTGCCTCACATTTTAGAATTCATTCGCATCTCCTGTGGCCGCCGACCGGAGATCGAGATCCTCTCCTGGTTGGTTAATACGATCAGGGACGTTGTAACAAAATTGAATGCCAGCAAAACCGACACAAGACCCGCAGCGTTAGCTGAGGCAGTGACAGCAGGTGTCAAACTTGCAGCTGAGAACATGAAAAGGGCTTCCGATTCAGCAGACCGCGTGGTCCGGCAAGTCCACGACATCCACGTGATTGGAAAGTCGCTCGTCGATCATATCAACTACTACACACGTTGGATGCAAGCCGCGGTAGCAATTCAAATCGCTCAGGGGCAGATGACAATCCAGGCCCTGAAAGAGATAAGAGCTTGTCTTGATGAGAGCAACAGCATTACCGTATCGGGTAGCGGAGGCCCTGACGGTTTTGCTCAGCACGTCTACGATTTTGTCAACGAAGCAACCGATAGCGTTGATGAAACCAAGGGAGATAAGCACCGTTTCTTTGTGTTCAATCCTGACACAGACTGGTATGGAGCTTTCCGTCGACTGATCAGGCAAAATCCTCTTCCATCCACGTTTTGTGCCAAGTCAGATAACTTGGACACTTTGTGCCAGTACATGCAAGCGATCAGGACAGAATGTGGACCAGATATCGTCTTCCACCTGTTGATTCCCTCCTGGTGCCGCATATCCTACAAGGAGCCCTTACATTTCCCGGACGACCTCCAGCCGTTTCGGGTCGAAGGAAGGAAATACCGGGGCAAGCCGTTAGTTGAGTTCAATCTTCCAGCAGCGCCTCCTGGACTTTTGCACGGTGTTGCGAATGTTCTCGACCCCAAAAGCTGGAACATGGTCGCAGGCGGGGTTTCGACAGCCGTAACTTTGCCAACGGTGGGCTGGGGTGTCAATGGTATTTGTCTTGGTATTGGTCTTGGCTTAGGTGCCGTCACAGGAGCGGGGGCGTTGATAGCCATTCCGGTCTGGATTGGAACAGGAGTACCGGCTATGAGCATTACAGCACCAGCCATTGAAAAAACTATCTATGATGCTCTCCGTGAAGAAGCACCAAGGATATTGGGGTCTAACCAACACTTAGACATGAAGCCATGACTGGTACTTGATGGGGATGGAGAAGTTTTGTTTTCTTAGGTGAAAGCGATACCAGAAAACCGTACGCACCGCTATTTTTTTCTGTGTCCCAATAAGGCCAGGCTAAATCACCGCAGGTGGCCCACAATATGCTCTTGAAGCTTGTGAACAGGACACAGATAGAACAGGTAATTCCAGTGTATGCGATCTTAACGCTGTCAGCAGGGGAAACGGCCGAGTCACACCAGCACACACACATTGTGGAGGTTCCGAATTTCATGCATGCACAAATTAGGAATGTTGAAGTTGTTGATTAGAGCCATATATGGGTATCCAACGGTACGTTCATCTATCAGCTTTGCGCAGGTCTACACACTAACGCTTGTCAGTGCTCTACATCTATGAGGGAGGTATGCCGGAAACCCCGAATGATAACTCTGGTCTTCATAGGGGAGCTATGTTGTGGAGTACCTGACCATGAGACGGTGCAAGTTGTTGGAAGTCACCGTGGCGGACAACAATGCTATTGTATAATTCTCATGATAGTGGGGCTGACCCTTTCTTGATGGTTGCTTTTTGTTTCTAATTGTTTGACATGGTTGGAGCACTTTACGTCTTTTTTATGTAGCAAAACAGTTTGATAGGACCGCTGGTTCCAAGTCAAGCTCACCGCAGGGATGACAATCTTATGAGATGGATCATATACGCCTAAGAGTGACTATATCTTTCCCGTGTCTCTAACAGCCACAAAGTGTATTTTACCAGAGTTAGTGAGAGTGCGACAATTCCAACACACCAAGAGGTTGGCATGGTATGTAAGATATGTGTGGGGCTGTTATCGATAAGAAATGTGGGATGTCGTGACGAGCTCTGGAAAACAGGTGGCGTCTGGCGGTCGACTCGCAGAGTGAATCGCTTGGCTTCCATCTGTGATTATTGCCATTCAGACTCAGTGGTGGACAGCAGCTGCTCTCGTGTCTACTGTACTACCCAGCACCTCGACAGAAAGTGCCCCTCGACACCTCCACCACGCCTCCCCACGTGCATAGAGCATCCAAGTCCCAAGCGCGGCCCACACACCGTCGATCGCAGCCTAGCAGCTTGGCCACCCTCGGGCCTATTCCACCGCTGCCAATCTGTGAACTGGGCGCTGTTGGCAAGCATTGGCAACACAAGAAAGCCTTTTTGGCCGTCTTGCTGCTGACCGTCCGCCTCTCTCTCGCCCTCGCCGCCCCTCTCTTGATCTCAGTACGCGCTCTCGTCATAGCAACCCGACACGCCACGCCACTACGTCACCGAAACCATGACGGAGCCGGATCTGCACCATGCCATTTCGATGAAACCGCATCCTTTCCACACGCATCCGGACCGCATTGAACGCACGTCGAGCCCTCACGTGCATCTCCACCCCGCTAGCAGCTCCTCCCACGTCGACGGCACAGGGCAAGACACCCCGACCGCCAGTAGCACGGCCATCGAGCGCTCTCCGTCTACCGCTACCGACCACCATGCCCGCCATGTCCCCGCTCAAGATGTAGAATCGCAGTCCCCACCAGCTTACACAGCCGACACGGATCCCTACAGACTGGCCGCCGCCATCAAGCCCGAGTCGGAACTCGCCCTCATCCGTGCAAACACATCGCGTAAGCGCGATGGCTGCGGGCCCATCAGCCTCAATGCCAAATCGCGGTCGGCCAAGAAGCTCGAGGAGTTCTACTCGGCCCAGAACGAAAACATTGAGCGGCTCCTCAAGCCCGTCGACGACCACCGGCGCGCGGCCAAGGAAGAAGACCATGCCAACCACCTCAAGTACAAAATCGCAGTTGTTGGTTCCTTCGCTGCCAATATCCTGCTGGCCATCCTGCAGCTCTACGCAGCCATATCCTCGCAGTCTCTCTCCCTCTTCACGACCATGGCCGACTCTCTCTTCGACCCGCTGTCCAACCTGACCCTCATCATGTGCAACCGCGCCGTCGCACGCGTCGATGCTCGCAAGTTCCCCTCTGGCAAAGCACGCATTGAGACCGCCGGCAACCTTTGCTTCTGCGCCCTCATGATCACCGTCTCGGTCGTCATCATCGTCGAATCCATCCGCACAGTAGCTGAGCACACGGGCCCCGAAACAAACGACTTCTATCTGCCCTCTGTCATCGCCGTCAGCATTGCCTTTGCCACAAAATTCAGTCTCTTCCTGTACTGCTGGGCCCTCCGCAACAAGTACAGCCAAGTCCGCATTCTATGGGAAGACCACCGCAACGACCTCTTCATCAACGGCTTCGGTGTCCTGACCAGCGTCGGCGGATCCAAACTTAAGTGGTGGATCGACCCCATGGGTGCAATGATCCTTTCTGTCCTCATCATTTTCCTCTGGAGTCGCACCGCCTACTCCGAGTTTCAACTCCTCATTGGCGTTACGGCGGACACGAATATGCTCCAGCATATCACTTATATCTGTACGTCTCGCCTCCTTTCCTCTGAAACCCCCTCCACTAACAGTCATACTACTATAGCAATGACACACTCCCCCACCATCCTGCAAATCGACACAGTCCGCGCCTATCACAGCGGGCCCCGCCTCATTGTCGAAGTCGACATCGTCATGGACCCGGATGCCACGCTGCGTGCTACCCACGATGTCGCAGAAGAGCTGCAGATCAAGCTCGAGAGCTTGCCGGACGTGGAGCGCGCCTATGTCCATGTCGATTATGAGACGGATCATCGCCCGGAGCACTTTTTGAAGAAGGAGCTGTAGGTGGCTTGATACGCTGAGAGGATGAGATGGAGAGATCAAGGAAGTGAGAATGGTGGGTGAATAGAGGGGATAGAAGAGAGACTCAGAGAGAGATAGACAACGGCAGAGGAGATAGGAGGACTGTACCTTTTCTTGTTTCGCCACTCAACCCTATTCTTGTAAATAATTTCTTCTTTTCATTTCTTAAAGCATTGATGATGATGATGACGACGAACCGATTGGAATAACAAGAATTCTTCAGATAAAAAAGATGAAAAATATCACAAAAACCATACATCACTTCTTTACCTTGGCAAGATCACATCTCAATCACCTCAAAACACAAAATCATAAAATGTCCAAGTCTATCATTACAACTATAGAAGAAGAGAGAGTAGAAAGAAAATCCATGATCTCCCAGCCTGTTCCGTGACTACACAGACAAGACTGATGTGTACACGATTAAATAAAAAAAAAGAAAACACGCAGAGACAGAGGACGAGTAATCTATTCCTTCTCCTGGCAGGAAACATGCTCTCTGCCTTACAAGACTTTTGGTGCTACATGACGGTTTTGGAGAATGTGGGCTATGCGATTCGGGTTTGGGGACTTGCGCATGGTGTTTGGGGGGGAAGGTTGGTGGTCGGATGGTGCCGCGGTGCTAAGGGGGGGATGATGCTGTGGGCTGGTGTACAAGGGGGGTTTGGAAGGGGAAGAGGCTTGCCTTCATCGACTTTCGTTCCTCTCGTCATTGTCGTGAGCCGTTGAAAGCGTGCCAATGTGTTCGTCCATCCGTATCGTGATCCGTTCATGCTCGGGCAGATGGTCGTGTTCACATTGTGCAGTCGCTCAATCGGCTGTGACTCTGAACATAGCAACGGGTCGTGGATAAGAGACTTGGAGCATCTCTGTATCCGGTCTCTCAAAGGGCATGATCCGGGTGCATCGGTGCTGATTCCAGAAAATTAAAAAAATCTTTCTGGAGGGTGTACCAAGAGGGGATCGCGGTTCTGTACACGGCGATGTGGTTCAGGCCGATCTTCAACGTGCTGGAGAACGCCAGAAGGAACTAGAATCTATGTTTTAGCCACACGCTAGACACCACCTCTATGGAGGCCATCTAACATTATAGCCAATGCATGACTCAAAGCCTACGGCGCTGGGGAAGGAGAAAGAGTGTTAAGACACTCAGGCCATGACGCCTTGGTTGCCGCCTGATAGAGGACAATAGTCAGTGGGCTGGATAAGGTATATTGTGGGAGGGGGTGTGTGTGTATATAGAATGTCCACTCTAGTAGAGAGCAGGACGTAGGTAGGGGTTGGTGTAAAGTGACATACCAACTTGGCGCTTGATCTGCTCACGTGCCCATCGAGCAGTGTCGCGAGTGCGGCCGCTGAAGTCCTGGTTTGAGCGAGTCTCCCTTGCCAACGCAGTGAGGAAGTCGTGGCGGAAGTATTCCCTGAAGTCGCCAGCAGGGAAAGCATCCGCAAGATCACTAGGAGACGTCAGCAACTTTTCTTAGTAAATGGTTGTATGATGCTTACCCAATGACACCGCATGAAGATCGGAGAAGAGCTTCGGTGCGGTTACTGTCTTGTTGGATGGTGCGCAGAAGATCAAAGATGGAGTCCATGTAGGGAACAATGAGTTGAGTCTTGTTGCTGCTCTTCATGGCGACAATGCATCCATCCCACGCATCCATGATGCCTTCACGAAGAGAGGTGATGTAGTCAATCATCTCGTAGTTGCCTTCAGTTGTGATTGTCACTTGACCGGCCTGTTGAAGGACTTGAGCGACAACGGGAAGGTATGTCTCAAAGGCACCGTGAATGGCGTGCGCAATGTCGCCGAAGCACTGCAGGATGGCAGGCTTGAGCTGGTTGCCAAGGGCAGGGCTACGGAGGTTGTTGAGAAGAGAGTTCATGAAGGCGTCGCAGTAAGGCTGGACCTGCTCTCCCAGGGATCGAGTAATGTCAGAAACCAGACCAATAGCCATGGAGCAGAGAGCGGGCTCCTCTTGGTTGTTGAGTGCGTTGTACAAGAAAGGCGAGAACGCCTCCATGTACTTCTGGAAGTCCTCCTCGAGCGCGATCGCAATGGATCCCACGGCAGCAAAGACGGTGTCTGGAACACTTGACTTGGGAGGAAGCGACTGCAGCAGGCTCAACAAGGCTTGCATGATACGGTCGGCCTGAGGCCTGATGTCGCCCTCTAGTCGCTGGATGATGGTCATGATGACACTAGCCAAGCTGGTCTGCATTTCCTCAAGAGTGAGCTTGTCCTCAACGTTGACAACCTGAGTCTGGAGCGCCATGGACTTGTCCAGGCGCTCGAGGATGACGTTAGAAAGCTCATTGACCAGCGGAACGCTATCACCAGCAGCGTTGTTGACGAACGAGTTGAGGACTTCGTAGGCAGCAGTGCGCAGGGTGTTATCGGCATCGGCTCGCTCAGTGACTTGCAAAAGGCTCTGAACACTCTGGGCAAAGTGGGGCGACAGCGGGTTGCTCTGGCATCCGGGTTCTCCGGCGAACCTATCGGCCAGATTCATCAGAGACCAGCAGCAAGACGCAGCCATCTTGGGGTTGCTGGCAAGACCGTTGAAGAGAGCACCAATGAGTGGTGGGAGGTGCTGTTGAGCGTCCAGTGCGCTGGGAACAGCCTCGCAAATGCGGCCCAAAGCATAGGCAGCTGAGTCCTTGACGTGAATGTTCTGGTCGTCCATCATGCCAATCAGAGTTGGGAGCGCTTGCTTCACAATGGGATCCAGAACCGACTCTTCGGGACCCTCCATGATGGCGCCGAAAGCGGAGACGGACGCATCCCTGTAGTGCCAGTCCTCTGCGCGAATGTACTTTTCAATAAAAGCCAGGACTGGGGGCATGACACCGCTGCCGACGCACTGAGCCCAGAGCTGCAGACATTGGTATGCGGCACGCGATGTGTTGTACTCGTTGTCGTCGGCATCCTCGTCCTGCTTGGCCATGAGCTCCAACAGCACGGGGACGACTTCTTGGGTAGCGACGCGGGCAAAGTTGAAGTATTCTCGCAGCTCGGTGGAGCCCTCTGCTTGTGCCTGTGTGTTGTCGTCTTCGATTGCGATTTCCTCCTCGCAAACGGTGCACCAGAACTCTACCGCCAGCTTGGCAACATCCTCTTCGTCGCTCTTCATACCCTGGATTGTGAGGCCAAACAGCGCCTTCTCCATGTAGAAGCGCATCTTGTCGTAGTAGAGACCCATTATGCGGTTCAGACATCCGTACGAGCCCTGCTGGATGCGAGTGTCTTCGGCCTGTGTGGCCTCGCAGATGACCTGCATGATGTAGTTGCGCTCGCCCTCATTGTCAAAGTTTGAGCGGACAAATTCGATTGAGTCGCTAAGGGCATTAATGGCGGCTACACGGACGTCGTTGTTGGTCTCCTCCTTGCGAGCACCCTGAACAACGGCTGTCAAGATGGCATTGGAGTGATGTGACAGTGCGTCTCGCAGCTCGACGTCGTCTGTATCGCACACGAAACCAATTGTGGTGAGTGAAGATTGCTTCTGGCTGTCTGTACCTTGGCCGACGTTCTCGACGAGTGTGGTCATGAGCTCCGGCCACTGATTGCGGGGTATTTCGATGGCGGCGACGGAGGCTATGAATTGGGCAGCAGCGGAGCCAACACCCTTATTCGGTGTGGCCAGGGTGCCGAGGGCCATGGCCTTGACTTGCTGCTTGATCTGGGGGTCGAGGCTGAGCCATCGCTCCTGGACCTGACGTAACCGGGCGTATTCGCGGGCGGTGAAAGCGTTCTTCAGGGCCAGGGCGGCGGCCTGGCGAATTTGCGGTGCGGCCTGCTCATTTGCGAGTTCGCCACCAAGGACGGTGAGATATTGAGGCTGGAGCGAGGCATCGAGGTTAGTGGGTGGGTTCTGGCGAGGCGGCGTGCAGCCTTGCAGGTGGTGGTGGTGGT
>JAODYC010000004.1:448702-480549 GCA_026262405.1 Curvularia hawaiiensis
TGGTGGTGGTGGTGGTGCGGCGACTTACAAAGTTGGAGTCGGCAGCCTGTTGCAGCTGCTGCTCTGCGCTGTTACGAATACTGGCATCTGCACAAGACGCGTCAGTCAGGGAAAAGGCCTTTGTGCACCAAGCAGGGTCGAGCAAGGGAAGCAAGGCGGCGTACCGGCAGCGTAGGTTCCCTCCAACACCTGGTTGATATCCATACTGGGTGAAGGGGCTGTGGCTCGCGGGATCGAAGAGGGGTATCTGGGGGGCGAAGAGAATTAAAAAAAGGCCGCAGCGGCGGGAAGTGCAGAAGAGAGATGCGGCTACGGGTCGGATGAGAGAGTGAGAGAAAGCGTCGAGAAGGAGCAGTGGAAAGGATGGTCGTCAGGAGGGAATTTGAAGCGAACGAAGGTCGAGCGTAGACAAGCCTAGTTCACGTGTTGTTTTCCTTGTTAAGGGTCTGTCTGCCCCACTACCGGGACGGGCTTTTGGTGGGAGAGTTTGAGGAGCAAGGCGGCCGATCCAGGGCAGCAAACAGGACGGGACGGGGAACGCAACTGGCGTCGTGGTTGGAGCGTCGGAGTGTATAGATGGTCTCTGGGTGTCAGGCGTCGGCAGCAGGCAGAAAAGAACGAGCCCCAGGCACCGTCGCTGGACAGTTGCACGCGCAGCAGTCGAGGCAAGAGCGCCCGCCTGGCAACCGCGCATTGGCTCGCTTGCGCATCGTGCTTGCCTTTTCCCCCACGGCCCCGAAGCCCTCTATGCAGCCCTGTGAGACAGCCCGACCAGACAGTAAGTACCACGACTCATACTAGAGACCGTGGCAGGCCGACTAGACTAGGAAGAGATCCACGACATGCTTTGCGAAGGCCACATCTACACACACTGCACACAGCATGGACAGATCCCCTGCCATGCACACTACAAACTACACACTCACCAAACAGCATCGGGAGCCTGCCAAGCCACGATACGCATCCAGAAACGGATCATCGACAAGGCCATTGGGCACCGCACCGCACATCATCACCATGACGAATCACCCTCGGCCTATTTCTGCCCCAGCCGCTCTTTGCTCACCATCTTGAGTCGTCATAGTGGACCGCTGGGCGCTGGGCGCTCGACTGCTACCGGGAAACCAAGGGTACACATGATATCGGCCGGCTCGCTGGCATGCAATCATCACTATCTGGGACGCTATATGCACATGCACCACGCTCATCCGCTCCGCTACCCGTTCGAAAAGAAAAAAAAAAGAAGAGAGAAAAAGAAAACGCCAGAAATGCACCGTGACTTGCTTCCCTCCCACCATCTAGAGACACATCGTGACTTCATTTCCCCAGGGAAAGGCCCCTACATCCGGCCCATAGCCCGCGGGTTTTCTGCTTCTTGCCTTCTCCAGTCCCGCATCTCCTTGGTACCCAGACTGCCTAACCCTCCCTCGCCTCGTCTTTCCCATCCTCCCAGCCGCACCACAAGCCCCGTAGCATTATCTGCCCCTTCGCTGCCCGTCGACGTCTCGACCGCAAAGCTGACAATGTCCCGTGCTGCCTGCTCCGGTGTCTTTGCCTCTTTGACAATGTCCACAATCTCCTGATCTGACAGGTGACCAGACACTCCGTCTGAGCACAGCACCAGAAACGAGTACTCTGCGGGCGACAGCTCGATCCTGCGTATCTCTGGCTCTGCAGACACGCCCACTCGCTTCGAGGCCATGTCCCCGAATGATCGCGTGTTGGCTAGTCCCGACATACGCTCTTCGCCAAACGAGTCCGTCGCAAAAGACGCTGCATACCGTCGGAGCCGAGTCGCTTCTTCAGGCAGCGAGGGGTGATGATTTGACGTCAACGGTACAGCCTGCCCGGTTGCTGTGTTGCACAAGAGTATCCTAGTATCTCCCACGTGTGCCGTGATGAGTGATGACGGCGACGAAGGGTGCCAGAACGGTGATGGTGTGGGTGTTGAGATGAGCGCTACGCTACATGTGCTGCCGCCCTTGAATCGATTCTCTCCTCCAATATGCCTGCTCGTCGTGCGCGATGGTTGCCCGAGGATATCGTCGTCGTTTAGCGCCTTGTCTGCTCGCACAGGGTCCTCCTCCTTCTTACCCACCTGTGCTGCAACAAAGTCATAATCAGCCTTGAGAAAAGCATACTCAAGCACCGTCTCAATTCCAATGCCCTCCTTGACATCCCCGGACATGCCCGCTTGCCGCTTCGCGACAACCTCCTTCTCGGCAGGATGGCCTCGTCCGCCCGCCGATAGGGAAAAGTGTTCTGGTTTGAAGCGTCGAAAATATCCACCCACCAGCTCTTTCCACTGCTTGACCAGCTGCTGCTCCAGCTCCTCTGCCTTGCGTATGCTGTCCGATTGCTTGACTGGCGGTGCTCCAGCTGCTGCTGTCTCCTTCGACTTGGATCCTGGTGTGGGTAGCTTGTCCTTTGTTCCGGGCTGCGGCGGCTTCATGGCTTGCGTGCCCGGCGGCGTATGGGTTTCGATGGCGTCCAGACACTCCTTGTCCCTCTTCCTTTGCTCTCCCGATGAGACTTCGCCTCTTGCTTTAGGGCTTCCAGCTGCATGTGTCACGGATTGATCCTTTGAGAGACTGCTTTTCAGCTCAAATTGCTTGGTCGTTTTTTCTAGGTAGTCATGTAACTGCTCGCGGAGGAATCCAGAGCACTCGGCACCACCGTGCCCGTCGAAGACAGCAAAGTAAAACACCTGGGGGTCGCCGCTTGCGCCTACTTCTGGCGTCATCTGGCCATCATCTGCGCCAGGTCCCTTCCTGGTCAGGGAAATGGGTCGCCGTTTCGCGAATGCAGGGAGGTCAATGGTACCCGCCTGGAACGCATCCTCGTTGTACGGCCTTGCTCCTCGGGACAGTGACACGCCAAAGTGATGTTTTGCGCTCTTCAATGGGATTCGCACCACCGTCATCTCCCGCGACGGCGGGCCCACGACCGCAGCAGGCGAGCGGCTCGTCTGGTCGGCATTGTACGGCGTGCTCTTGTCGCGCGGGAGCCGGTGGTGCAGGGCCGGTTGTGTTCGTGAGTCGGGCGACAGCGACGTCGAGGGGATATGCGTGATGAAGTAGTCGTGAAAACGGCGGCGTTGACCAACTATGCATGAGGCGGATGGGGGAAGCCTGCGGGCGTGTGCGCATAAGCAGGCAACCCGGGGCCGTGTACCGGCTGGGGATCGGTGGAGCGTCGATGTCCACATGTCGTCTCTGGCTGCGAGGGACGCATGGCGCGGACAAGCAGGTGGTTATGCCATGGTGTGGGTATGCTGGGGGAGACCCCAATCCCAAGCCTCGCGACCTCAGCAAACGCCGCCGCTGTTCCTGGGCCGCTCTGCCGAGTCTGATTTCTCCGCTACGTCATCCCATTGGACCGCCGTGCCACGGCCTCTTGGTAACACCTCATCTAGCCGCAAGGCCGTCTCGAGTCTTCCGACTACGCAAAATATAACAAGCTGTACCTACTCCTACTTGTTCTAGTAGGGTTGTAGCTGGTGGCTAAGTTACGCGTACCCTCGGCAACTACGCAACTCGCACTGTTGCTATCCTTCGAGGCCTTATAAAGAAGATACAAGGCATTGGACCAAACAGCACAAGACATAAGACCTTGGCATGACTCAATTCATTCTACCAAGATACCTAATAAATGACTGCCCTAAAAGGCCGAAGTTTCGTTAAGGTACGCTGCATGCTGATGTCCTCATACCATGAAGCATCGCACTATTACTAACAATTCATCATCTCATACCATGCTTGCTTCCCGTGTTGTATTCGCCTTCCCTCCTTGTATAACAACCATGCGCTGCACATTTGCGGTCCCCAAGATCGCTGGGCTCCATGGTGAGTCGTCACTGCGCATGCTGTCTGTACTCATCTTCTTGCTCTGCGTCACAGATACTTGATTCGTCAATGCGATGGAGTCGTCTGAATTCGATACATTGCGCGATTTCGAAAGAGACGTTGCTTGCTTCCGCATTTCGCAAGCGACTTGGCGGACAAGAGGACGTAGGATGGCAATGGATGCGGCAATGATTCCTGTTCCAGGTTCGGCAGTTGCCCAGATGGTTGCCTTGATTGCATCCACTGTCTAGCTGTTAGTATGCTTCATCCAGAATGTAGTTCTGACAAGTATTCATACCATTCAAAGCGCCTATTGCGTTCAAACTTAGTGCTTCCAAATACACCAGTCTCATGATTGAGCTGATACTGCCAATGGCTCCCAAGCCCATGATCATACCCACACTAAATTTGCTCCAACGATCTAGTTCACTGTCCATCAAGACGGTAATCGGTATCAAGACAAATGTCCAGTCTGCCAGAATGTTGACGATGCCGTATATATAACCCATGGACAGGCCGAGTCCTTTAGGCAGACACTGAGGTGTCCCTGGTGTTGTAAGATTGTCGGCAATGTGTGAAGGATTACCGCACTGGAAGAGTACTATGAAGAAATAGAACAGGCCAACAAACACTCCCACGCCGAGGGTAATGTGAAAAACGAGTTTTTGCCATTTTTTGGTTAGAACCCGCAGGAAGAAGAGACCAAGAGAGACTTTTAGGAGCGTGGTTGTGAGAATGTAGAAGACCTCTGAGAGTTGGACAAACTAGTCTTGTGTCAGCGTATGATCTGAGAACAGGATCACATCCCTGTGTAGAGGAGTCTTGCAGTGGCATACAGTCAGAGTTAATCGGATGTTTTCTTCAGTAAAGAACTTGTCATTCTTCACCCGAAGGCGGATTGCGCCAAGAAAGGCACAGTATGTGGTGAACAGCAGCAGTGTGGCCACCATAGCAACATCGTCCCAACCAGGAGATTTCGTAACACGACACCGAGCCCATAGCCGCAGGCCGACGCTGATGTAACCAAGAACGAGAAGTGTAATTATTAGGTGAGCTGTGATCGTGCCAAGTAGCTTCAGCTCGTCAAAATTTGAGTCTACCATTATGCAGTACTGGTAAGCATTGAGATAGAATAGGGGATTATTGCAATGGATGAAAATAACAACACCAGGCCGCCCCAAACTCTGTGCAGTCATTGTTCCATTATGAATACATCACCACGAGTACGCCCGCATCGGTAGATGGCCATCCGGACAAGGGTCGATCCATGTTTGATGTAGGCTGGAAAAGTTTGTGACTCGGAGCCCAGGCCTCGATTGGTTCGTCAGAGGCATGGTAACGAGAACAGTTTTGTGATGCGCCTAGATCTTGTGCGGAAACAACTCAGACATCCGGAGTTTAACCGTCTTTTCGCTAGGCTCACCGTTTTACCACGTGGTCTGCCTTCAAAGCGAAGACAGCAGACCTGAACGCACAGCATGAGCATCTGGTGAATGTATGTCCTGGACGATTGGGCTGGATATGGAGGATGTCCGCAAGGGGGGTCAAAAGCATGCGTGTTACTGCTTCTGTAAGGTGCGCACACAACACTCCAAACGCTGTTGCTGTTTGGGGCCATTCATGGCTAGCTGCACGATAGTAGTAGCACCATCGGAAGACCCTTGTGGCGCGATTCGTCAGAGATGTCGACTTTGATACCTGTTTCAAAACCAGGTCCCTGTCAACAGACTTATTCCTAGCATACCTGTCAATGACACCAGTTGACTTGTTCCGATCTCCCTGCGAGTCACCTCGTTAGTCCCACCATACATGTGCCAGAACGTATGTGCTATGCCAAGGCGCAGTCAAGTGACTAAACACAATGCGTTTGATGGGCGGGTTTCATGGTTGATGGTGGAGTGGAGAACATCAATAGCCGACAGTTTTAAGCTGCGATCGTCGTATCTGGTAGTTCAGAGATCCGAAAACAGGTATCTGAACTCCTTGAACAGGCATCACTGTTGTCGTGAGGTTCGCGATGGTCGATGCGGAATAAGAGTGGTCCGTGATGGTTCGGTTCATCGGCAAAACACATGTTCCGCGATTAGTGGCTTGGCATCTAGTTTTCTTTGTCCTCCAGCTTCTGTCCAACTTGTGCAACATCTCAAACGCCGCAACGGCACCTCAAAGCGCTTCTAGCCGTGGCTTTCGGTTCATCCAGCAGCTCTAGGATTGCAGCTCTCACATTTGTCTTCAGATCGAGACACATGATCTTACACCGCAGCACAGCCAAATCACTACCATTCACTCACCTTCAGCTAAGTTTGAGTGTCACAGCGACTGCTCCTGGTACGTTCACAACATTTCTTATTCTCTCTTACATGATGAAAAAAAGACAAAAACTCACAGACCTGTTCGTAAAAATAGTGTCGAAAAATTTGCTTAACATCTTCTGATTCACTCATAACCACTTCTTGCTGCACTACTATCATGATTGAGCTTAGTAGCTAACGGTCAGCAGATTCTCGGCATACCGATGTAGTCAAGATAATTCTACACCCACTCATTAGCTATTAGAGACATGAAGCAAATACGAATACATCTAGTTCAATCCGAATACCCTGTTACATAATGTGTTTACTGCTATAATAATTTGGCTGTGAGCTATCCAGTTATCATGAGCGATTCTATCCGATCGTTTTAGTCCACCAAAGGTAGGGAAATTGGGTCGTGGATATCTTCAGCGCAGTAAGTCTTTCAGAAGGGCGTCTTAGCTGCACGTGATAGCATCTTGTCAGGAGCTTTGGTAATCGATCGAGTATCCAACAATGGCAAAGAGAATGTCGATGTGGCTGCTTCCCGTTAGTTGCCGCTCTTTAACATCGCGCTTTGTACGCTCAGCACAATGACATATCCTTCCAGCACAATGACGCGTGCCCTTACACGGGCTTCCTTTGTTTTATTAAAAACCGTAGCTGCGACAATTAAAGAAAGATATACAATCATATATCTGCGGGGTATCGCTCATGCTGTGGGTGCACTCCGTATCATTCTGTATAAGAAAAATCATCTATGTCTTCTACCTCTATACCTCAAAGGTCTCCGGCATCTCCAGGAGTGCCTTCACATGATCAAAGTCAATCCAATGAACCGGTGCGCAAGTCATCACAGCCCACGTCTGGTCGTAACCACTGTAATCCTACATCTTCTCGAACAATGTCTTGGGGCGCGGATTTGCTGGTAGACCACGTAGCAGCAACACGAAATTCAAGCTTGGGATCCCGGAAAAGGAGCGGTTATAGTGGTATGCTTGGTTTGCCTAGCACAGTAGATCCCTCTCTTTTGGATAGTCTCTTCGATCTAGATCAACTCGGTGCTAACGATGGCTTGACGAACAAAGACCTCAATCTCCAAACTCTTAATTGGCTCGAAGAGAGCAGCACGAACTTGGCTGTCGATGGTTTTGATGCTAATCTTCTCCAATATACTGATCTCCTTCGGGGTGATGCATCCGGGATTGGCTTAGGGTTATCTTTCACCGAGCCAGAGCAATACAGCAATCTAAAAACTACCGCCGAGCCCGACTACAACTTTTCAGTTGGATTAGACTCGTCATTTCTACTCCCTAACGAGTCATCCGATAGCCGACCTCTCGATGTACACTGGGATCCTTTACAGGCAACATCCCAGATTGATGATACCACCTTAGGACTCTCAGCAATTCCTGGCAGCAGTTCGTTCATACCTGATATGTCACAGTCTCTATTCCCCAGTCAATCACAGTATACGTATCCTGATCCTTCGGGCTTGCTATATACCAACGACCCTTACTTCCCTATTACTCAGCAACAGCATTATGGGAATTACATGGGAAACACTCTGGCACCAACAGAGAACTACAATATCGGAGAGCAATATGCTGCACAGCTAGCACGGAAGCGGAAACGATCACATTTTGATAGCTCCGGCTCTGAAGCTAACGTACATATCACGAAGCGAGAGCGGAGAGGTAGTAACGTCAGACCAATCAACTCACCACTTACTGCTCGTAGTCACTCCTATGTTTCCGATGATAGCTCTTTGAGCAGGCCCGTAAGAACGGGTCTCCTTAAGGCAGGAGAGAAGCCAAAGAAGTGCGAACAAAAACCTTGGGTTCGCATCAACAACACTACCAAGGGAGAAACAACTCGTACAGCGCGCATCAACCAGCACGCTGTAGAAGGTCGCAAGTACAAAGTGAGGGAAATCCCTCATAAGAAATGGACGACAACCCATTATACCTTTGAATACAAGGATTCCAACGGGATGCATGAGTTCAGTAAGCCATACATGTCCCCTCGCCAAATCTATGAGTACATCACTCAATACCCTGGCGACAATCTGCGCATCTGGATACAGCCCGTAGCATCTGATTCGGCGCGCCGTTATGCATCCGCGCTCCACAGTCACTGCCGATTCGTCAAATGCCCAATGCGCGAATATACTGGTAAAGGTACCGCTGAAGTGGGCAACTACCGCGTTGCGTTTGACGAGAAGCACAAGATATATGGTGAGGGTGCCGTGGATCCTTACGACTGCGTCGGATATGCCCATCTGTACTGTATGGAGCGCTTCCTGGACTTTGCATACATTTGCCAGGTTGCCGATGTACGAGTGGACATGCGCGTAAGCATGGAGAAGGAGCCAAAGGGTCACTTTGCATCTGCGTTCGGCCCCAAGCACCATGAGGAGGCCGGACTAGCAAAGAAATTCATCGATGCTGCTCGTAAAGGTCGGCTTGCTGAAACACCCGAGTTCTCCAACTACCCCGTTCACAAAGAGTATCCAAAGGGTGCAGCTAAGCCCCACGAACGTACCTTGATCTACGCATTGTATCGTATGAATATTAAGCACCGTGCCAGATCTCAGATGAAACAGTTTATTGTTGATCGCGAGATTCGGCCTGGCTCTTTTCCTGTTCACCTTGGTGACTTGGAGGTGAAGCTTGTGGATAAGAAGATTGAACAGCTTCCACAGGTGAAGAACCTGCTTAAAAGAGTGGCCAAGAAGGATTTTGACTACTCGGCTTACTACGATCAGTTCCATCCTGAAATCAGACAGCGTATAGCGGAGTGCATGGCGCTGCGTGAGGAGTTCATCGCCGAGGATGAGGCGCCGAAGAGGGGCAAGCGCTCTCGATCTCGTAGGTACAGCCCAGAGTCTGATGACGAAGACTCAGTCGCAGTTACTTCTAAGAAGTCTAGGAGGCGGCGAGTTGTTGATAGCGATTCGGAAGACGAAATTTCATTTCCGAGGTACGCACACAAGAAGCGCAAGAAAACTCGGGGCGTCTTCAAAGACGAAGTCAACGACATTGAGGAGATTCAGCAAATGCCTCCACCACATCGAGAATCGCGCCCCAGTCGTGAAGGCCTTCGTCAGAAAGAACGTGTTAACTATGCCGAACCCAACAGCACTCCGCTCTTGCCCGAGGTGCCTACCTTAACCGTGACAAAACCCGCTGAAACAGGCTATCCGCCCAACCAAGACCTCAACTTCCGGAAAGAAAGCTGCGGCGACCTCTTCCCCGCCGACGATAACTCATGGGCCAATATTGATCTACCGCCCGTAGACGACAATGGGCCGTTCATGACACAAGAAGCAATCGACGCGCTTATCAATGCAGCGGCGTTCCGCCGCAAGTCGAGCACGCTGAGTGACGGACCCTACGTCTCAGCTGTCAGATCGTCGCATCGTGTTCGTGGTGGCGTGGTGCCGCGCAAGGCGAGCTTCAATCTGCAACCAGTGACACAAAGTAAGGAATTTAGATTGGATGATCCACCTGCGCGTGTTGCGAATGGACAGGATGGTGTTGAAAAGCGAACTCGTCGTAGTATGCGGTTTGCAGGCAGGGTAGAGCCTGGTTCAGAACAAGAGGGTAGTGGGGTGGATAGCTCGCGTAGGTGAAGTGGCTGTTGAAGCGTTTTGATATACAGAAAAGAGGATAGAGGATAAGATGTGTTTTGCGATTTGATTAGATATGAAAAGTAGTCTGTAATGTTAAATAAGTTAGAAATCATCTAACGTATCCATGTCTGTCGCTGTCGAGTGCCGATTAGATCTCTCTTTGTGTACTAAAACAGGGTTGTTGGAATGGAGGGACTGGCTCCATGGAAGTGTTAGTTCGTGAATTCAAGACATTCCATATTGAACACTCAAGAGAGTGAATATTAGTATGTGATATGGTTGCTTCGTGTACTAGCCTGAATGAACTAGAAACTCCCGAAATGAGGCCTAATAAAATCACAACAACGTCATGTATGAGCTGGGGAGATGCTACATTAGGCTGAGTTGTACTACTTCCTTATCCTCATCCGCAAATCACGGTTGTTGGCTGAACGATTTGATTGGCAGGCTGTAGTGGGTCCCCAGTTGTGCGGCGTCAGCGCCATAGGCCGGAGCATTAAAAGCCTCTATGATCCTGTCTTTTCTCCGCGTAGTGGATCGGTTACAGTTTTCCTGCGAATGAAGTCATGAAGACATGAAAGCCGGGAGCTGCCGAGCCGAGTCCCAGCGCTTCAGCCCTGCCAAGGCCATTGTCCAAGCCGTCACGGGGGAGAACGACGGCCCCTCTACGGAGCCCGAAAGAGCAATATGTAAAGAGCATGGAGGTGATTGGATACCAATGGGACTGATCGACTCATCTGTAGCCGCGCGGACGGTGATGGGACGCCAACCATGCAGCTTGCAAAAGGTACGAGCATCGCTACCCAACATTCCCTTCTCAACACCTTTGTCCCTGACCTGGTCACCGGTGAGGGTATAAACACGTCTTTCGCCTTGTAACTCCCGGCTGTTGAATTGCCACACAAATTGTATTTGTAAAGCTCAAACTTCAGGGCCTTGGCTTACTCCACACCCGCCAGGCAACGGGACAGCCCTTGCGCCGCATAATCGCATTGCATCACCGCCCCACAAGGCTCTCGACCACCCTTCACCTCCCGCGTCTTGTCAAAGGACATGGCTTCGCACAATTCCACACCGTCACGGTCGCGCGCTTCCTCCAACACTTCTGCGTCTGGCGACGCCAACATGATGGATCCATCACTCTCCCCAAGCCGCCCGGCACGCCTCCGCAACCTTTCGCATAGCGCCCTCCCCACTACTACACCACCACACTCGCACAACCACAACGCCGAGCCCGATCCATCCTTCTCGCTCCTTTTGTCGCTCCCCAGAGAGTTGCGCGACCGTGTCTATGTGTTTGCCCTCGTCTCTGAGTTGCCCTTCTGGTGGCCTAGCAAATCGCCCGAATCTGGGCTGAGCGACCGCGACAATGTCGGTGTTGGTCTTCTGCGCACCAGTAAGCAAGTGTACAGAGAATGCGTGGATACACTGTACTCGCAGAACAAATTCGTCTTCACACATCCGAGTGATTGCAACATGTTTCGCGTGGTCGCATCTCCCGCCTCCGTCAATATAGCGAGCGTTTATTTTCGCATCAGACAGAAAGACTTGAAGCTATGGACCACATACTTGGGGAGCAAACAGCCAGAGAGGAGTCTGAAAAGCGACCTTCCCAAGCTGAAGAGTCTATGGGTATTTTTGAGGTGTGGAGCAATGGGTCTCCCCGCTGCGTTCGGGACCTTACAAGCAGGGCCTGCTGGCCTGTTAGGAGGCCTAGGAGGACAGGTTCAGGCTGTTCAAAACGCTCTTGGACAGCAGATGCATGCCCTTCAGCAGCAGGTCCAGAGTCTAACACAAGTCATGGCCAACACTGGCGCACAAGTTGTTGGAGGAGGTGGCAACCATGCCCAACCAGGAGGAGGCCAGCTTCCACCACCTCCACCACCAGCACCACCGATACCCTTCTTGCAGTTTGCTCAAGGAGCGTTGGCGCTTGGTGCGCATCACCAGGCGCATCAAAATCAGCATCTCCCAGCGAATATAGCACCGCATGCACAAGGCCACCAAGACCATGCCTTGAACGCTAACCTACTGGCTCAACAATATCTCCATCATGCGCAAATGCACCAGCAACTCAATGTCCCTCCACTCCCACTGTCACAAGCCCAGCAACAACTCGGACCTATGGGAAATTCCCAAGCCCGGCAGGCCACAGGCGCCCCCGGCCGACATGATCCACACGCTCTGTTTTCAACTTTTCTCCGTTTCGAGCGAGAGCTAGGCCTCGAGTCCCTCTGCTTGATTCTGCGGGATACTCTATATTCACAGCTTTCTACGTCCTTGAATTTCGACTCGTCCCCCAGCAGCAAATCTTCGTCTGTAGCGGGGAGCCCTCCTACATCATTTGGCATCAAACCCCGCCCCGAGGTCAAGATAGTGTGCATCATTCACCTCCCGCGTAGAATCTTAGAGCGGCTAGTTGCACTTCACCCAGATGAGCTTAGTGTCGACGTCA
Source organism: Curvularia hawaiiensis (assembly GCA_026262405.1). Lineage (NCBI taxonomy): Eukaryota > Fungi > Ascomycota > Dothideomycetes > Pleosporales > Pleosporaceae > Curvularia > Curvularia hawaiiensis. Next base: position 460,928 of record JAODYC010000004.1, read on the forward strand.
ACACTCAGGACGCGCGGACAAGATTTAGAAAACAGCATGGCATAGAGGTTAGTTTGGAACTAAACGGATGCCCTCCGATACGTTCGGAGCAAGATGCGGCAGACCATGATGATGCGTTTGCGCACGACCACTAAGAACTCGGCATGCTTCGAGGCTGTCAAGTAGTGATGGTTTTTGATTTCATCCCAGCATCTTCTATTGTGTTATGCGTAGATGCGCTCAGGTTGTAATGCAGGATACCCATGAGAAGGCGCGGATCTTTCTCAACAGAATGAATTTTGGATTTAAACATGCATGAAAAGAGACACCTCCTTCACTCACTGTCGCGCTCGCTTCCGTTTGCATGTCGTTTGTACCAGCTGCTCTAGTCCTTGCAGCGAGCTGTGAAATCTTTCCAACCAAGTCGTCAACTCAACCGCATTTCGAACCCACTCGACAATGGACTATACCAATCCATTCCTAGCCTCTACCCACAAATTTGGACAGGATGAGCCGGCTGGTATCAACTCGAACAGCTTATACAATACGTATGACCGGGTCGCAATCACGCCTTGCTTCACTGCCAATATCGGCGGGTATGACCAAACCAGTCAGTTCCACCTCCTCTCCTGCGGCCATATCATCTTAGTTGACAACCACGATCGCCGCTGCAGCCAAAGCTGCCACCATGCATTGGAGCAGTCTATAGCGCACCCTTCCAGCTCTTCCCAAGAACCTCATTCAAAGTATGTATCGTCATCGCATACACTTCCTTACAACTAACACACTCTAATAGACGCAACCCTACCTTTCCTGGCATTGCTAGAACCCAGAATCACGAAGCACTCTACTGTGAAGTATGCAGAGGTATTCCCTATGACAGCTACCGCACCCTGTTCCCGCTGCAAAAAGCAGAACACGGCTTCCAAAACAACATGCCGTTTTTCCGCCGCTGTGTGTCGCTTACCCGCGCACTTATCGCGAATACAATGATGCTTCCTCTACATGCGGTGCAGTCACTGCTGTGTCCTGTATTTGAGATTCCAGGAAATACACCGCATGAACTAAGCTGCGGACATCGTGTTTGGTGCCCCACTGGGCGGTCTTGTGGAGTTAACTGTAAGGCAAGATGTTCTCTGCGCTATGGAGAAGAGAAGAGGGATGATGTTCTGTTTTGCGACGAGTGTATACGGAGGGCTGAGCTGGTTTACGAGAGATATGGAATGTCAAGGCGGAGGTGATATGTAGGGTTTGGTCTTTGTTCACATAGGGTATGAGATCAGACAGTGGCGTTTGTCTTAGGTTTGGTTGCGTCAAGGCGATAACAGCGTACTTGGTTCGCCCACGACATTAAGAGCCTGCGTTTATGGAATGCTATCGACAAACGATAGGTGAAAAAACACCGAAGCTGGAATTTCTCAGAGACAGTTCACTGTCTTAGTGGTGATTCAGCGAAGGTCGTTGCGAGTGCCGACTCACATTCACTTTTAGCACTGATTTGTCTCATCTCTCACCTATAACTCCATTCCTCTACTGTAGCTCACTATTATCGTATCAAAAAGCACAACTCAACCTCAATAAAAACGGATTCACTTGCTCTGCTCACGATCACCTCCGCAAGATAAATTGCTTTGCCCCGATGGCGAAACAAAGGAGCGTCACTCCTCACGGCTCGTCGCAAAAACAGGACAAACGCAGCGTCCCCAGAAGCATGACTTTTGAAACAGAGACATCAGTACCTCGAACTGAGCAGAACGAAGCGCCACCAAAGTTGAAGCTTAAGCTCAGGCTTTTCAACAGCGTTGTAGAAGAACCGGATCCAGATTTTGTTGTTGGTTACCGTCCACCATGTAGTAGGTTGCCGCCACCTATCACGGCCCGGGATGAACGATCGATTCAAAACCCACAGCAAGCAGGCATTGTGAATGGCAATGATCGTGATGACGCGATGGATATCGATGGAGGTCAAGAGTGGCCATCATCGGCCACACTCCCAGCACAGTCCCCCGCCTCCGAAGATGGCGGCTTCAAGCCAATCCAGGATGTCTACGCTATATTGGATAATCTCCAGTGTACCGACGAGATTCAAGTTGACCTCCCCCGTCTCAGTCACGCTGCTAATCCAAACGGTAACCAATTCTACAGCTCCCAGATGCTGACTCACCTCTACATCACATGCTATCAGCGCCAGTTGTGGAACCTGTGCGACATGGTCGCTGATACATGGATCCGCGCATTCCACGCCCGCCGTAAGAAGAGCCAGACGGCACCCGAGCACCTGCTCTGGCGGCGAAACAAAGCATTGGAAGAGCGCAAACGCAAAGCATACGAAGTTTGGCGTACAGAAGGCCGCTTTGTGCCGTCTGAATTCGACCAAGAACCACTATATTACGGTCTCGACGTCAGTGACCCCGATCTGGCTCCTGACGTGACCGACATGCACATCAACCTGCTCAACACGCTCTACGATCATACAAAGCCGGACTGTGGTGCGCGTTTGCTATGGGCAGATGCACTGGCGCTTGCTGGTGACCACACAGAGAAGAGCTTCGACGCAGCGCAGAAGCGCGGCTTGCGCTTGCACCAGGACCTGCTGTTCAATGTCCTGCAAACTAGTTTGCGCGTAGTCAGGCGCAACCTGACGCTGAAAATCGAAGAGAGCACTGAAGGAGCCTGGTGTAAACGTTATCACGAGCATGCGAAGCATGGTTTGCCGTGCTATCGGGAGGTCGCAGCGAAGAGCAAGGAAGAGGGCGGCGATGGACAGATCCAGGTAGGCGAAGAAGAGTATCACGCTTTCGTGCAACAGGCGAGCAAGGAGAAAGCACAGCGTGCTCTGTGGTTTGAGGAGGAGAGGACGCGTGCCACGAAGCATGTTAGTTTTGGAGACGATCCGGGTAGTGACTCTGAATCGGTGGCGGAATAAACAGTCGGGCGAGTCATCAGTCGATTGCGACTCGGAAAAGCAGCTGGGAGGGTCTGTATCTCTGGGAACCGAAAAATTTTCTAAGTCTAACTCTTTGTATACATGAGATGCGTGGGAGTTTTGTGCAATTTGTTGGTTTGTGTTGTGGATAGGAATCAGTGCACTCGGAAATGTATCCGGGGGGTGGGTATCTTCTCCATCCTGGTGAGTATATAGCTAAAGACGTGAGCAACAAGTATACTGAACCGAAAAGCCTGATTTCTGCGGTTACGATAATTGTGCTGTGCGTCACTTTGTTGCTTCTCACGTACGTCCCAGGTGCCTGTGATTGCGTCACGTGCCCTCCAACTGACCCGCCAACTGACCAGTAAGCAGCGAAGCGACCTGTACGACCTCTGCTTACTGAATGTTTGATCACGGTTACATACAGCCTTTACGAACAATAGTAAATACCGATGTACTTTCCATCTCTGCCGATTTTTCCGTTTACCCAAGATCCCTCGGTCGACGAGATCCAATGCCACGAGGAGATGCTTCAGGCGTTCTATGCAACTGCATTCTCTCTCGTAAACCGGAAAAATTCCTTGACTCACATGGACTCGAGTTGAGCCGCGTCCAAGACGTATAAATGGGGCATCCCCAGCATTGGCGTCTTGGACGTTACCCACCTAGTCAGGGAGCATACCCACCACTACCGCCCACAACGATAAGGCCTGTTTGTCAGCAACGTTCGAACCAAGCACCGGGCTCTCAACAAGAATTGCATTCGGTATTCATTCCCTCGGATATGGCATGATACGTGCAGTGCGGCACCTCGTTAATGCAGATACTGTGGTGTTGCTACTTCGTAGAATGAATCGGAGTGGTATTGTAGCACAAGTAAGAGGAGGACTGGTCGCCCACGATATCCGCCATCAGCCGTCGTATCCGGGGTGTTTAGTCTTCGAGCTCTCCGATATAGGACGACAAGACATCATCAGCATTAATCAAAACCGAACGACATTGACGTAGGACATTGACGCAGCGATAATCTAGGCAGACTATGGAGAGCGCAGCGTCAACTATGCTGGTGAGAAGGCCCAAATTTTGGTGGGTGCATGATGAGCTTGATTTTTCATCAAGCCTTGATCGTGCCCATTTCCTACCAGTGTAGGAAGGAAGGTAGAAGCGCTTGCGGTCACACCGATGCGCCAGTGGAGCCTCAATTAGCCAAGCAGGAAAAACCGGGCATACTTCTTCTTTAATTCAACCCGTCCACTACCCTGCATGGACACGAAATGCGGAGCTTAGCGGAGAAGCAGCAACAGCGGGTCGGCTTTGGAGGCTATACCAGCATGACGGTCGTACCAGATGATCCAGCCAGAACGCTTGATATCGCCAAGCTTTGTACTAGCGAGTCATGGCTTGCCATTCCGACGGAAGATTCTTGTCGTACTTGTCGGGTAGCGGACACTCCCAGTCGGTTGCCACCTTGCACAAATCCTTGGGAACTGAGAGCTGCTGCCCACTTGTAACTTGTCGCTGTCATCCCACCAGGAACTCAGGAGAACAACATGTGGCTTCCATGCCGATCACTTCGCGTGCGCTAGCTATCATATCAATACTCCCATGGCACATCTAGTCCTCGGTCGAAACTACTCCACAACCCTCAACAAGCAAAGCACTCGCAGGCCGGCATATGAGTTCAAAAGAGCTAAACAACTAGCGCCCCGAAGGATCTGGAGCCGCATCGCTTCACACCACACCGCTGCCACCGGGGCTTATGCGTGAGCTTAATTTTCAAACGCCGAGGTTTTGCCCCGGCACCTGTTCTTCGGTGGTATTTTTACCGGCGGCTGGAGCTCGTCACGAGGCATGGTCCGACTGCCGTTCCTACATCACCCGTTCAACCCGTTTTGTTTCGTATTTCCGGGCGACATGATAGGATAGCACGACGGCTTTCTCGGCCGCTACTAGGAACTGCAACCAGTATCCTGCTGGACTGACGAAAACGTGGGAGGCGGGATGGTTTGGGGTTGATGCGGGGTTCCCAAGCACGGGGGCGCTGATGCCAATAGCTGACTCGGTGCTTGGCTCGGCGCGAAGCTCCACAAGACACACCAACAAGGAAGCTTTCTCCACTCAAGCATCGATCAACCTTTTCAAATGCTTCTGGGCGTGTAACCTACTGCACAACGGGCCACGCGATAGGCCAGAGCCTTTCCCCCCTAGGCTCTGTTGCTCAGTTGATGAGCGGCCTGATTACCACATGAAGCCAAGTTGCAACGCCCGCAAAGGTCGGCAACGTGGTCAGCCTATCGAGCGTTGACAAAAGAGAAGGTTGGGTAAGTCATCCGGTAACCCTTCCGTCGGGCGAGAAAGGCCCCTGGCAATGCTCCAATGCGGAGTTTTACGGGGGCGAGCACGAGCGTTCTCTGGGGTCTGTCAAGGATAGCGTGGTATGACAGCTTGATGGTGCATCTCCGCATGTCGTACCCCACCATCACTTTTGGCATATAAGGGTCGGGCCTGTCTGTCTGGAGTTCGAGTCTGTACTGCTTCTCCTCGCTGCTGGACAGAGCCAGGTTTCGCAGCTCCGGAGTTATCAATCACTAATATCACACGAGCGATTGCTAAACCTTGCCCAGCATGTTCAACATCTGGCGCGAGAACCTCAAGGAAACTCCCAAGGAGAGCCTTAACTGGCGTCTCTGGTATGGAGTTTTCGGTAAGAAATTTGTTTCGTCTTGACAGTCGTGCAAGAGCTGACAGGACTACAGTCTTCGGACTCATGGGCGCCGCCCGTGGTATTGATGAAGGTTTGATTGGTACAACGGCCGAACTCGAACCCTTCCGCCGAAAGTTTGGTCTGGCCGACCACACCAAAAGCGCGCATGAGGAAGCAGAGCTCTTGTCCAACATCACCTCGATGGTGCAGATGGGATCCATCTTGGGTGCCCTGATCGCCTTCGTCATCACTGACAGGATCGGCCGTATTTGGGCCACTCGCCAACTCTGTCTCATCTGGGTTATTGGTATCACCATCTTCCTTACTAGCTCCCTGACTGGATCAATCGGCCAGATCTACGCTGGAAGGTTCATCGCTGGTGTTGGTATTGGTCAGACTACCGTTGTTGCTCCTACCTACCTTGCCGAGACAGCACCAAGGGCTATTCGTGGTCTCTGTGTAGGCGCATTCGCTGGTGCTGTGTACCTTGGTATCATGCTTGCCTACTTTGCTTCGTGGGGCTCGTCTATTCACATCTCCCCCAAGACGGACACTCAGTGGCTTGTCCCTAACAGCATGCACATTATGTTTGCTGGTGTCATCTTCGTGCTCTCTTTGTTCTGCCGCGAGAGTCCTCGTTGGCTGATCAAGGTCGGTCGCCACGAGGAAGCTCTGAAGAACTTGTCTCTTCTTCGCAAGCTGCCCAGCGACCACCCCTACATCACCTCCGAGGTCATGGACATCAACGACCAGCTTAACCGTGAGCGCGAAGCTACCATGGGCACGACCTGGCTTGGACCGATTCGTGAATTGTTCACCAGCAAGGCCAACCTCTACCGCATCCAGCTTTCCATCATGTCTCAACTCCTCTCGCAATGGTCTGGCGCAAACAGTATGTATTTCCTATGCGCAAATTCATTATGTTGGATTCTAACTCTCTCCAAGGCATCACAATCTACGCACCCCAATACTTCGCCATGATGGGCACGACCGGCACAAACGAGAAGCTCTTTGCAACCGCCATCTTCGGAGTCGTCAAATTCGTCAGCTCCATGATCTGCGCTTTCTTCCTGATTGACTTCATTGGTCGCAAGCGTGCTCTCAGTACTGGTATCACGCTACAGCTCGTATCCATGCTGTACATGGCCATCTTCCTGCTCATAGACACCGACGTTGCAAAGAAGGGCGCTGTGCAAAGCGCGAGCGAAAAGCACGCTGCCATGGGCGCCATCGTCATGATATACTTCTCCGGCTTCGGATGGGCTCTGGGCTGGAACTCCATCCAATACCTGATCAACTCTGAGATCTACCCTCTGCGTCTGCGTGCGCTTGGTGGCTCCATTGCCATGACCTTCCACTTTGTGAATCAGTATGGAAACTCGAAGGCTGTGCCACTCATGTTCATAGCCATGACAAAAGGTGGAACGATGCTTTTCTTCTCCTGCGTCACTGCTATGGGTCTTGCATGGGTCTGGTTTTTCCTCCCCGAGACGTCTGGCAAGTCGCTCGAGGCGCTCGACGAGCTGTTCAATCTGCCTTGGTACCTTATTGGCCGCAAGGGTGCGGAACTTACCAAGGGAAGTGGTGCCATGTCTGAAATCCTGGATACTGCTGGGGAGAAGGCTACCACGTATGAGATGGAGAATGCGGATCATGCTGAGTCGCAGAACCATAGGGTTGAGCAAAAGGTGTAGACATGCACATACACCAAAGAGCAGTATTTTTTTTAGTATTTAGTATCTGCATGTGTATAACCGCCGCTACATCGCAGTGTGCGGCTAACGAAATGAATTCATGAATGCAAGAAAGCAAAGAATCTGGTCCAATAGTGCAACTGATGCATGGGATGCAATCTTGCGTCATCCTGCGTCGACAATCCCCTACTGTGTGCATGTGTCTGACCTACTCCCAAGCCTTGCTAGTTTAAACAAGTTCCCTGCGCACCCCTGCTCGAGGCTTCGAAGAAGGATGATGATACTCTGGTTATCCATGTCGTCTCTGTGCTGGTCTCCACATCGTATTTCCAGTGACACCTTTCTACTAGCCCGCCATCTCTCTCATCACACCAATAGACTCTACCGTCTCAACACTCCTCCTCATCATCGTCTACGATAATCTTTCTTCTTTTCAGCTGCGGCGTCGCAGTCTCTGCAACCCGCTTCCGCTTGTGTGCCCTAGTCACCGTTACATCCTGAGAGCTGGCATCGTCCTCGCTTTCCAGCATGTCCTCGAAGAAATTATTACCCACCTGTGGGATCGCAATGTCGAAAGCATGATGCTTCTTCCTGGGCGTGTACTTGCTGTTCGCGGTTCCGTTATCCCGGCAAGGCACCGTGGCAAGCTTGAGAGCAATATAGCATCTGCGATAGTGCAGCTCTTTGCCCAGCTTCTTGGCTTCCTTGATGCGCATCTCGGTGCGGAGTTCCTCTGTTTTATCGTATACGTTAGCGATCATCTTCAGTATCAAATAGCTAGGGCAAATACAATATGCTTTGTTTGTGACAAAGAATCAAAGTCGAACCCACGTACCTGCCTTGTTTGCTGTTGCGCCTTCAGGGATGAGAGCCTCGAACTTGGTCTCGACGCAGGCATCACAGTAGAAGGGCTGTCCCTGAGCTGTGGTAGTCTCGATTTTGCGCTTCTTCGTACCTACGCACTGCGCGCCCGTCACGCTAGAGTGGTGACAGTTTGGAGCGCATGGCTCGTTAGGTGTGGCAGTGAGGACCAGGTGACCGCATGCCAGGACATGTTCAAAAGATATGGATTTGCTTAGGCAAGGGTTGTTGGCTGCGGTTACCGTGATCTGTGGGTATGTGATTGCTTCGTGGATCGACTTTGATTTGGAGGGCGTTGCTGTGCACGGCAGTGCTTTGCGTCCGCGAGGAGTGCTTGCAGACCGCATGGTGTCAAGCTGGGAAAGTGTTTGAAAGATTCGATCTGTGAATTCGGACAAGTAGTTAAGGACTGCTCTGCGCATAGGGCGGGTTGTGTGTATGCTGTAGAAAAGAGGCTCAAGTGGGGAGTACAAGGTATAGCTGCATACCAGTCATCAGATGCGAAACCAATGACATTGTAGTACATACAATGCAAACGGGCTGGAGGTGAACGTGTGGTCGCGCGGCTTTGTCGTTGTAGTGACAGAGTGGTGAGCGGTCTTGGCATACAAATGAAAGTGAACAGCAAACGCGGCATCCTTGTCTCTAATTGAATGTTAATGCGAAGACATAGGTGATACATCTATAGATCGTGAGCCACTGGTCCTTAATTCCATGACTCGACAAGAATGAAATACATCTACAGCTCGAGAAAAACAACAAAAGAATTAAGTAGGCCGCCAACTCAATGCCGCTGACTGCAAACCAGCTGCACTAAGATATGGCGGGTAATCGTACAATCGTTCGCAGGGACTTAGCGGTTAAATTAGTTGTCAACTGAATATTTGCGCCGTCGGAGCTGAACACAATTGTGGATATGAGATGGCTATGCAGATGTTGTGAGAGCTTAGTATTGGAGGTTAGAAGACTTTTAAATTGCATCCTAAGTTGCAGTGTCGTCCATTTATCTTAGCATGTAAAGGCTACCCTTTTTAGAATTGAGCTGCACACTGCTGAGCCGAATAATCAGAAAGCACTATTGATCAGCGGCCTAGTAATTATTTGCGTTGAATTATATCTGTGATAGTATCTACCAAGGCCTTCTGATTAGACTCCAGATGGTATGGTAGTGTAGATAAGAAAAACGCTCACAATCTTCTTGTATGTTCCTTGCGGTCCTTCTATAGAAGCTGTGTTCTCTTCGCTCAACTATACTTGATAACTCAAATGATGATCTATAACAGAAATAGCTGTGTAAATATTACAGCTAAGGTAGGCGCGCATCAGCATAATTCAAAGTCATGCATATACTTCACTATCACCTCCTCTTCTAGCTAGGTGGGTTTCTTTGAGTTAGGCTACCTAGCAATCATCTCGGGCAAGTGTGCCAGTGTGTTGGCGGGACGGAGCATTGTTTGGGCTACGCTGTAGATCGCAGCAGTAGGATGATTCCCTTAAATTCGTTTGGCATCGATAGAAGATATAGCAAGCTGAACGTCTACTTCGCATGAGACCGAGTAAGCAGCGCGTTGCACATTACGATAGAAGAGGCGGACAAACTTAGTGGGGTGCGCTGATCGCTTATCCAGTACGTCATAGCTACTATGCGACAGCTTATCTAGGTACCTGCTGTTTTGCGTTGTTTGCGCTACCAAGTGTTGGCCCCCAAGAAGCTCATGTTCAGCCTTGTTTGCCGCCAGAGCAGGTTGCAGACAAGGCCCGGCTGCGGTATTTAATGGCAGCCTCCCTCTTCCACCTACATCCCGACATCCTTTCGATGATATTCTCATGTCGACGATTACATCGCTTGAGAAATGACCATCGACCGCGTAATTGTTACACAAATCCCTTCCACAAAGAAGACTAAGACTTCATCGCATCATGAGTCACAAAGCTGCGGCTGGTTTTGAGATATCCGACACACCGTTGGTTACAGTTCTATCCCATTCTGAGTACTGCTGTTAACTAGTATAGACGGCAAAGCCTATACGTCGAGTTGTTAGATAGTGATAATGCGACTAACGCAAAAGGCGCTCCACGGCGAACATGGCTGTATTTCCGCGATAATCTGCGTCTATTTCGACTGCAATTTATCAATCTCATAATGAACCGCTTCACCAGCTGGAATTCTGATACTGAGTACCGAAAAGTCGCAATGTACCACAAACGACGCGTGGCAGTCTCGCACATTATACTCCAACTTTTTCCCCTTGGCGGAGCAATAGCACTCATGACTCTTCAATGGACAAGATATTGGATAGGAACCCAAACCAACGTATCCACATTTCTACAGTTCGCGGCCAAGTTCCACGAGTTGACAATGCAGGCTTCGCTTGTTGAAATTCTGCTCTATGTGATTCGCACTGAGGTCGTCAATGGATACGTCCCGTTGGGCGCGCTCTCTAGTGCCACACAGGCGACCCAATTGTCGTATCTCTGGTCTCTCGACTTTGTCTCGATATTTCAATCTCCTGTTCTTAGGGGATGGCGAAAAGCAGTGTTGCCCCTCGTCATCTTGACTATTCTACCTCTGACATCGCTTGTTGGACCTTCTAGTGCTATTCTCATGATACCCCGTCCGGATAACCCACACGTCATTCAAGAGGACAACTGGTATCTTCCCAACTCGACCGAAGATTTATTTCCTTCTTTTTTGAGCCTAGCTAATGGCTTGACGATGTGAGTACTGAATCCTTTTCGTTCCGCAGAAACTAAACACTTGTCTAGAGACCTTCAGGACCTCAAAGCAACCGTCCTGAGTTACAGAAATCGAAGGGACTCGGAGCAAGGTAGCTTATACGACATGACCGCAAGCAATAAGTGCGAATATTCTGATCCTTTGGAAACATCTTTGCGTTTGTCCACTTCCGAACTCCCAGGTTCCGAATCTAATGTGACGTTACCGACTTGCTTAAGTTCTCAAGTTTTTAGAAAGGTGCTTTACAATCTCCCTGCTAGTGCAATGGGGCGAAAAGCAAAACCCATTTACAACGGTGTAGGGAATCGCACCACAAATCTCAGAACACTGCATCCAGTGGTATCGACAAAATGCACAAGCCGATCTATGGGCAATTCGGACCATATATTTTACACTTCCGACAACAGAAACTTGCATATTCTCTTTAATAGTCAAACACTTGTGGATCTAGTAACAAACTTCACTGGCTCCAGCAACGCAACATCTAGAGTGCCCGAAGAGGAACCTAGTACTCTTGCCTTGCAGCGGGTGTTTTACCCTCCCATCTGGATGTCGTCTCCGCAACCTAGTTCAAACTCACTTATTGGAGTTTTTCCCCTCTGGGAGCAGATTGATCCGTCAAACGAATTGCCAAGATCCCTCCCGTGGCTATTGAGACAAACCGAGTATTACAGGTCCAACTTAGTTATTACGACCTGCACAATATCGGCATACTGGAACACCGGAGAGGTACAGATGATCGAACGATCGGGGGGAGCTATTTTACAGACTGGTGAATTAGCAATGTCAGAGCCCCATGGAACAAGGCCCATTACACTGGATATAACCGGAATTGACACGATTCAAGGCCCTGAGTTCTTTCGCGACATGCTCACTAGTGAATATATCTGGAATGATCTTGCGATACTCTTCGCTCTCGCTATCGCTCGAAGATTTATTGGCGGCTCCGACTTACGGTCAGAAATGCCACCAGGTTTTAATGAGCACGACACGACTGATCTCAGGTTTACGACTTTTGTTTACGGCTACGGCTACGGGAGCAGATCGACATCCGTCCAACTTGCAATAGCGGTCATGATAACATATTGCGTGATCGCCATCGCCTACAGTATATACATTCTAATCACCGGATCCACGTCGACAGCATGGAACTCTACTATTGAACTAGTAGCCCTTGCGCTGCAGTCAAAGAGACCAGACCACCTCGGACATATTGCTGTAGGGCTCGACTCGATAGAGACAATGAAAGAAGGTGTTGGAATCCGTGTTAATCAGGATACCGAGCTTGAACTAATCTTTTCGCATGACCGCGACATTGACAAGCGTGGCCTAAGAAAGATTCAGAGCGATAAGGAGTACTGAGGAGTAACTGGTATCCGTTAGCTTTCAGTATGCTGTTATGAGCGATTTCATGCTTGACTGGGTGGAGGTGGGACTGACCAGAATGCATCAATTTTCCCTTGTATCTCACCTCAAACCTTGGACACAGGTAACATAGTAGAAATATTTTGTACTTATTCCATCAACACAAGTTCCGGAACTGAATTATACATGATGTGTGCCCTTGAACAACACCCGACGCAACAATATTTGCGTCATGAAATAGCCTAGAGTTCTATGGGAAGTTTCAGGCTGCTGGATTACAAGTGAAAAGCTTACTATCAATGCGCTACTGTTTGATGAGATTGAATCTTGAAAAAGCGATATATAGTGATTGAATATGTAGATGAAGAATATAAAAAGTGTGATGCTATATTACAAAATCAAACCCCAACACAGCCCGCTGAGTATCAGTGGGGACATTTTGTTGCTTATTCGTGGTTAGAACTAGCCTTGGTGGACTTGTTGGAAGTCATGTCGACATCCTTTACCACAACTTGACTGCCAGTATCGGAAGTGACTCTGACCCAAGCAGTCTTTGTGCCGGTACCACCGTTTCCAGGAAGCGTGAAGAAGTTGTTGATGTTGCGAGTGGTTGCCTTCCACGTCTTTCCCTCATCGCCGGAAACCTCCAACTTTGCAGTGTGGAGCCTGGAGTTGACGACGGTGGCTGCAAACCAATACTGAGAAGCACCACCGTGCATGCGGATCTCAAGCGGAGTAGTGATCGGGCATGCCACATATTTCCACGTTGTGTTAATCTCGCCACGGCTCTTGTCATCAAGTTTGGAGAACATGTTGGGCGATAGATCCAAGTGAACTGAGTCGCCTCCGGTTTTGTTCGTAATCTGTCGCGCTGTAAGTACTATAGCCAACGCAATAGTTACAGGGACTCTCTCACCATAGCAATCTTCTTCTTGCCCTGATACGTGATTTCGACACAGGCACCGCAATGATATGAGCTGTTCCAGATCGCTTCGGAAACGCAGGTTGATCCGTCAATTGTAGCAGGGAGCGTATAGTCGACGAAGGCACAAGCGCCCTTTTGCCAGCACTCTTCTTCTCCGCAATCCTTTCCGTACCAAGTGGTGTCTCCATTGAAAACCTCTCCAGTGGAAGCTTGTGCAGCGGGAACATGTCCAGTGGACGCCTGTCCAGTAGAAGTCTGTCCATTGGAAGCCTGTCCAGTGGAAACCCCTGCAGTGGAGGCCTTTCCAGAAGTCTTACAAGAGCCAGGAACAGCCGCAGAAGACGCAAAGGACGCTAGAGCCAAGATGGCTGCTGCGTAGGTAGAAACGAATCGCACCATTTTAGGAAGGTGTTTTAAGTGGGGGCGCTTTGAAAAACGAGTGACTAGGATGGATGGAATGAATGGAAAGAATCAAAACGTGGACGAGTGAAACAACCAAGGCTGGGGGAAATGCTTGATTATTTGCTTGGCTTTATAAGGATTCACAATAACTATATATGTCTCTTGGTAGTGAGGGAGATAAGAAGTCTGAGAGCCTCTAAATAAGCGAGATAATGCCGCCAGCCGCTGCACCCTGCTAGTTGATTGTTTCATGTTTCTCATCGTGTGCTAGGAGTTTGAATGTTCGTCATCTTTTTACTAGGAGGGAGCTCGTATCTTGGTATCTTTATTGGGCTGCGCCTTTAACGGGTACATTGTGGACCAATTACCAAGTGCACGGTATAGCTTCTAGAACGTTGTTCTGCAGTCTTATTGCACCGGTCTCATGTTTTTTCCGTTACCTCCAGACGGCAAATTAAAACGACCTTCCTTTCATTTAAGTACCATGCAAATGACAACGCCACACATCGAGCGAGGTCTCTTACCAAGTGTCGAGATTTGACTATGCAAGCGACAAAGACCAATGCGTGGACCGTAGTGATGGCATCGCATCCTAGAGAATAAGCACAGTAGAGTTGCTGTATGATGTGATTTCTCTAGTATTGCTAATACCTGGATGCAATGCAACCTCTGGATTTTACAAGATCTAGCCAAATTATTTCCTACTCATCGCTCAAAAACTGGTTGACACTCATCGGGTTCTTTTGTTTCAGAGATCCACCTAAGATTAGTAGTAAGGTGGTTCCGGCCCACTTGATTATTACCGAGATAGTGCCGAACCACAAAGAAGCTTGGTGACTGTCATCTCTGCTCTCTCTATACTTGTCGCCCGCGTTAGAGTCAGGTTATTTGTTGACAAAATCGCGGACATTCGCTGTACTATCTATTTCCGTCATTCAAGTATGGTGTACATCCGTATCACTCTCACAGTGGCTAGTTTTACTGTGGCGTAGGCTGACGTCATTACTTCTGCGGCCCTGCAGAGCCTGCGACAACACGGAGTACTCATTACGATGATGAGCTGAGCACCCTTCCAAAAGATCCCCAATAGCGTTCCGGTACCATCTGTGAAACCCAGACGGCAAGTCTCTTACTCGAGGTTTCTCCATGATGTGATCGGGCTCTCCAACTCGACCAGAATACACAAAGGGCACGTGCGATAATTAGCTCTCGGCCAAATGTAGTATTCTGCTCATGCTGTATTTACTCTGCTGAATGCAGAATCTCAAAATCGATGCGGCTCAATCTGACAATGGTCTGCCAGGATTGGCAGGATATAGCCTGCAAGTTTGAGATATGGTCTTCCATTGGTGGGAAAGAGTCGTTGACGAGTGATACCTACAATTCTTAGGGCTATAATCATGTCACGTGTTCTATAAACAAGTGAACCCCGTATGCCCAGCGTAATAACAAGAAACCGCAACCCCTTTCGTGAGTGGGTTTTTTGTTTTGCTATCGCCTTTCCAATAATGGCTAGTCGATATTCTGTCCTCTTGCATGGCGTCGCCAAGTATCTCGAAACAGTATCCTAGCATTTGGTTATCAATTCGGGATGTCTTTGTGCTATCATAAGCACACTTCCCAAGGTCATATGGCTTGCTATCTTACCTTCCTATTGGGCCATACACTGTGTGACTGCACTGAGCACAGCCTCCACCATGTGCAAGCTTATCAACTAACAATGGTTGATTGGAGCGTCAAATATCCGCCTTACATTTAGCCGCCTTCACCAATGGCTATCGTAAGCTTTTGATACTCGAGGCAGCTGCAACGGCTGCCTGCCAGCCTTGTCCTTGAGGCGAAACCAATAAGTCCGCTCTCAACCCAAGCACATACTGATGATCAGGACTTCATCTTGCCATCTCTACAACATGAATGATTCAGCTCTGAAGGATTTCCTAACACCGATCGGTGATGGCTCGTCGTGGGCAGCAAAGTGTGTACGCCGGCTTCTCGAAGCTGAAAACCTTACAGAAATAGCTGAAGGTTTAGTCACGCAGAATGGCCACAAACCCGTTCAACTCGTCAAGGACGTATGGAACGCCTGGGGTATTGACATGAAAACTTGTCATGCGTACTGTGACAGGCAGAACTTTCCTATGGTATTGCCATTCCCTTCCCAACACAATTCAACGAGGTCACGGGTCTACAGAGTTGCCATCGATAATCTGGGCTTTCGAATCCGCATTGTCTGTTTTCAACGCTAACTCCTAGCAGGTCTTTGATTTTCCAATCTTCTTGTCCGGTGTGACAAACTACTTCTTACCATGGCTCGGTCTGACGGCGCAACTACCGTACGAAACAGGGTCCATATCAAAGAACTTTGAAAGTTTTTGTCTCGCGGTTGGAAGTCCGATGTTGAGTACTTTCTCTCTCATGTCGACAGCTCTGAATGCACATTCAACAACGATAATATTCGCAGCAAAATTCGGTAATGGTAGAACGACTTCACATTTGAGAGAAGCAGTAGAGTCAGCTGAATACTTTCTTTGCGGTTCTCAACAGTCTCCCATCAGAATCAAAGAGGATCAGTTTCGACAACTGTTCGAGGAGGATACAGCGCGATTGCGTGATCGATGGCTACCTCTCGAACAGCGTCTCCGCAACACTCGCCGGCAATACACCTTCTCTCTCTTTGCACAGACCTTTTTTGCGGTTGTTGCCTGGGTTTTGACCATCATTGGATCGTACGTTGCAGCGCTCGGTCAGCATTCCGAAGCTCTTCTACTCTCATCTGGCACGCTTTGGACGTGGTTAGTCCCGGTAGTCTTGGGTTGGATGGCTGTTGGAACACAATCACGGAAGGACACAGTCCGAGAAGCGATTCAAGGCGAGATAATACGTGGAAAGTCAGCCCCACTCAGAGCATTAGAAGCAGAGTCTGGCTTCGTAAACCCACCATCGACCCATATTCATCAAGCTTTATGGAGCAAAGTAGAAGGGGATGAAGCATATCAGGGCCCCGCTTACAACTATGCCCGCATAATGACGTACCCAAAGCTACGAGACAGGATCGTCAGCGAATTCGAAAGAAAGCGCGATCTTCTAGAGGCACAGGAAGCTCGTGTAGACCCTACTGAGCCTGTACAAGAGCTTCAGCGAAACAACACAGTCCAGCTCGAAGCCGGCTCACCTCACAACGTCGATGAGCCATACATGACATGGAAGGATGTTGAAGCGAGCTCCGACTGGAAGTGGAACTTCATAATCTCCAATGCCATTGCCGTATTTCTTCAGTGGGGTGTTACTGGGTCTGCCATTGTTATATCATATCTGACAGAGGTGCGCGGTCTTGGATGTCGTTCTGGGAGTTATCTATTGTACGGCATCCTTGCTACTCTCGCCCACGTTCTTCTACTTACATCAGTCTTTCTGTCGCACCACGTGATGCTTATATATCAGACAGAGCGACGGAATGGAACAACAGGTTCAACGCACGAAATTCCGCGCAGTGCCCAAATCAAGTGGATTGGTAGACTCGCCGTGCTTGTGCGGTTCATTGGCAAATCTATTGCCATGGTCAACGCCGCCTGGATCATCTTGAGTTCTGTATTCGAGCTGATCGGGTTTTATGAAAGCTGCTGGTGCACGGGGACCGTCCTGGGGCTGGGTGACAGGGCTTGGGTTGTTCTTTTCGTTAGTGGCGACAAGATGAGAGAGGATGCTGAGGCATCCTGGATTGGTGGACTTGCTTTGAGCTTGTTTACAATAATCTTTACTTACCTCTTTTCAAAGTCTTGTACCTAGAGTGGAATATGGATATATTTGATACTACTGAGGATACTCTATAATAAGTGGATCGAAAAAGCACCTTCGGCGTCGCTACTCGCGGTCAATGTACGTTCGTTCCAGGTGAAGAGTAGGATGGGAGCAACTGATAGTATGACCGCGACCCTGCTCGCGCAGGTTATGAACAGTGCATTGTCGCATGCCGTGCACTACACGTAGCCTAGTCGCATGAAATTTCAGATGTTGCTTTGGGTTGGTGGATATCGCTTTCGGCGGAAATTAGCTGTTTGAACCCCAAGTTCCTCTTCAACTAAGAAGCGATAGCCCCAGTGCGACTGCGGAACGAGACGACAAACCATCCCTTATATCCTTATCTACTGCAGCAAGTACTAGGATCTCCGGAATCGCGTCACCAGCGAACCATCTAGACAAAACAATCTCTGGTCACCTATGAGCACGCCACAGCTAGCCATTAAAGCTATTGAGTATATTAAGCAGACGCAGATTCTTAGGCAAGACAGAGATCGTAGACGCGTAGAGCCGTTGTCTACATGAGCGGTTAGGCACATATAGATAGTGATGAGAGGGAGACGGTAGGCCTCTGGGGGCAGCTGGTTCTCGAGAATGAAGTGGGGCGGCGCGGATCGACGTCCGCACTGTCTCGGCTGTCTGCCGCGCCTTCAACTAATCAACCATCACAGACAGCGATACCGAATAAAAGTTGATAAGGTAGATATGACATCCTTTCAATTGCTGTTGGCTATATGCAATGTTCGCGTTATTGGGGTCTTATTCACCAGTATGGAGGGAAATCTGGCATACTGCACCCGACGAATGAATCTCCTGTTACTCGATCTACCACTCAAGCCCTCACCTGGAGAGATCTGCGACATCCTAGAAATGGCACCCTCCATGCTTCTGACGGAAGATGTCAGCAGACCAACCGAATCGCAGTGTATCATTGACTCATCAAGTCCATGTCCGTTCAGAGCTTTCTTTCCGGGATTTGGTGCTCGGAGCCCGACGACATTGATCAAGATTTAGGCCTCAATCCGAGAAGCCGCGTACTCATGCCTAGAAGCATGTTGTGAAATAGTTCAAGTCCATGCAGCGCAATAGTAACCACAGCACGTTCACTTCCAAGCACCCCTAACATCGCTCCAAGTTTCTCGGATCCATTGCTTTGACCTAGTCCTTGCATGCCCGAACCTTATCGTTGATGATCGCCTGTTTCGTTCAAGCTTGCCATCTCCGAGATCTGTTGACGGCTTTTGTGTGGTCGGGGGTTCTGCAGGTTCTTGTGTGGTCTGCGGCTCGGCAATCGAGTGTGATGATGGGGTCACCGATACTTCCTGAACTTCCACCTGTAGCAACTTGCTTTTCGCAGCTGGCTCAGCTGGCTCCGCAGCAGGGGTTATATGCTCAATGGGCATATCATCGTAGTCGCTGTGACTATCGTAGGGCTCATCATTCTCGGGCCGTTCTTGCTCAGATCGGGATGATCTGGTGCCATTGGTATAGCGTTCTTCTACCGATGAAGTCTCTTCTGGGCTGTCGAGTGTCAAATGCGAAGAGTATCTGCGCAATGTATTGTTCGCATCCGACAACGGAGATGATTCAGCCAAGTCCTGCATAATCCGCTCATCCATAGATGGCCGTTTCAGTGCTGCAACAAGGTTATGGAGATCGACGCGTATGATATCAATCTTCGATCGCTCTGATGGGTCGCAGCGGAGCATTTTTTCCTCAATTACACTGGCCAATCCTTTTGTGAAATGTGTCCCTTCTTTCAGTTGAGACAATCGCTATACAGTTGTCAGTATGATAAAGGAAGTTGGTTTTGAGTAAGGATCATACCGTTTGTACGCATTTCTTCAAACATACATCCTTGATGGTGTTTCCGTCTCGTTCCATGAAAAAGAATTGATCTTTTCTAACATCATCATCAAGTTCAGGCTCATCTTGATCCCCTCGCTCGAGACCGAAGATTCCCACCGCCTGCGACCCTTGCAAGTACCAAATGCAGAACTCGAGGAAAACGCAGCCCAGTGAGAATATATCGTACTTTGGGGATATCGGCTGTCTGAAATCCACCTCAGGCGCCCGGTAACCCCATGTGATACCATCAATCAGTGCTCGAGGAACCAGTGATTTTGAGAATTCGGTGTGGTATCGCGCAAGCCCTAGGTCGGAGATTACTAGGTGTCTCCGGCAAGTCCCGTGTTCTTCGAACCACAGTATGTTCTCGGGCTTGATGT
>JAODYC010000004.1:480599-506394 GCA_026262405.1 Curvularia hawaiiensis
TCCTTTTCCTTTTCCTTTCATGCCACGAACTGAGCCCATGGATCCGACTGACCGCCTTGGCCAGACCAAGGCATTGCTGAGCTGCCCATAATTCATTCGAAAGGGTATGTTCTATTCTTGGGTTTTTGTCCCAAAATTGTTGAAGATTCCCATCTGCCCATTCGAAGAGCAGATAGTATGTATTACCATGTTGGAAAGTAAGCAGGAGTCTAATCAAATGGTTTTCTGTTTGTGCGTGTGCGCACGTCTTCTCCAGCGCGTGGAGCTCTTTCCTGTATGCACGCTGCTCGGACGCATCGATCTCCTTCAGTGCAAACTTTGGGTTGTCGGTTGACTGATGAGGTCAGCTACTGATGATTGGTAGGATTGGTGTTGTTATACCCCAGGTTTAGAGAAGTTATGATGGCTGGGGTGGATCTCAACTTGATGAACTAGTCCCGTGCCACCACTTGACTTCGGCTCCATGGAGACCCAGGGAAGTCTCGTCCCACGGTCGAGCTCATAAGAGCACAACCCATTCTCTTGAACATCGAAAAAAGGAACAAAAAAAACCCTTTGGTTCTCATAGAATAGCACGCGATCGTTTCGGTTCCATCCATCAAGTATACTGGACTTCGAATTTGAAGTAGACTTCCTTGATTCCTTGAACGGTAAGTCGTTATCCCATATATCTCTTTCGATGAACTCGTCAAGATAACTAAGCCGCTCCATAGCTACAAGTACTCCCAGTATCCGCGTTCGAGTCTTCTTTGGGTCTGGGCTAATGATGTTCCGGAACCTGTCCAACAACTCAGATTCCGAAGCAGACGAAAATCTTTCTTCCAAAAGTAGCATTATGGATCTAGAGTTGAAGAGGTTTCTAAACATATCAAGAGGTAGGTATTCGTCCGCAGCTGGTTTGCTGACTTCCAAACTCTTCTCAAACCTTTCTCTGAGGGTCGACTCAAACGGTGCAGTCTTCAGTGGGTTTGATGTAGTAGAAAGGGCTTCACGCTTTTCAAGGTGCTCTCTGAGGGCGCATAGACCGTCGTTCTCTATTGATTCGAAGTCGAATGTCTCGGCAGCTGCACTAAAACCAAGATCTTCAACTTTGCGCACAGTAGATGCATCACTGCTTGGGCTTTTTCTGAAGTCGTTCTCGTTGATGGGCCGTAGGTGGCCATTATCTTCTTTGATGGTTATATTAGGCCCACCGAGAAACCCCTCAACATCGTAGTTCCATCGTGTTGAGATCGGACCAGGGGATTGCCGCTGCGCACGTGACCGTGAAGGTCCCGGTGAGTTTTCTGGAGTAGGCAAAAAACCATTGGTGTGGCTGTTTTGATCCATGCTCACCCAGTAAAGGTTCACCTGAGGTGACGTCTCCAATAGGTACGTCCTTGGGCGTCCAGTGCATAGAAAATGTCGAGAGCGAGCAGTTCGCCGTAGTTTATTTATTCGAGAGGTAACTGTATACAGAAAAGACTACACGTAACAATAGTTGCTATAGAATTATGACAGCAGCGAAAATGAGTGATCGATCGTGAGACAGAACTTCTGGGGCCAGGGGAACGTCTTAAGGCCAGTGAACCTATCCTTAGTGGAATCATAGCCGATTGGGAACGGTTAAGCTTTCTGATTTCCAGCTGCATGTGTGCAGAACTGCAGGTCTGTGAGTAAGGCTATTCTTCTGCCTCAGGCAAGGCAACCTTGGGGCCAAAATATGCTCAGGTGGTGGTGGCGCACGCAAGCGCCTAAGCTACATTTCGCGTGAGCCTCGAGTCCCGAGACTGCACTGCCTCCACTATCTTTCCCGTCGGACTCACAGCTCAGAAGCCACACGTGGCACATGGACAATCGGTGGCTGCGACCGTTGTCTTCGAAGCCTGGAGCGATTGTTGCGTGGCATCCACATGGTGTACTCTGTGGAAGTGGTTTGGGATTTGTTGGGGTGGTGTGGACGATCATCCACCTTCCTGCCCTGATTCGCTGCAGGCTGAGGCATTGAGGTTACCAGGCTATGCAGGGCAAAGATTTCGTATGGGGTTGCCTTCTTTCTTATGCACTCTGTTCTAAACCTTCCATAAGTAGAGTGAAGGGGCACGATCACCTGGCCCCAGTATTCTTGCTCCAGGCTGACTGAATCGATGACAACATCGGATGGATTGACTCTCTACCCTGAGAAAGGACGTAAATATAGAGTCATTCTGCCACGAAATTATATGGTGGCACGATAAAGAGTCATTCCTTTTCTGTGTCCTCGAGGCGCTAGCATTAAACTGGGTAAAGGTGTGGTAGCGCCGGAACGAGGTTGAGACTAGGTGCTTGGTAGGAAGTTGGTAGGCAGCTGCTGCGCCCCCCATCTCCGGTGTCAGCTGGCGCCAAAGCGCTCAGCCGAATCGATGTGACCAGTCGGACCCCGCGCAGTCATTCCAGATGCTATAAGGAAACGTCGGCCGAAGTGTGCAAGTGCCAGGTGGTACTAATCAGCCCATGACGTTTGACGCATCCAGACCCAGACATATCTTGTCGTAAAAGGTCCTCATCTCGCCATCATCAATCTCCTGCCTTCACGGACCTGAATACAATGAGCAGCATTTGTTTAACTTTGGTGAGAGAGGAAGCCAACCTTTCTGTATGGACCGAACATAGTGATCGCATTCACCCCAAGGATCTTTCAAGATATCTCTCATATGCGGTCGGTAAAGAACGGTTCAGAATATCATTGCGAAAGAACATCTATATCATCTATGTCGATAGGAGGCGTTGTGGGAATGATGGCGTGAGTCGAGAGATTCGATTGGTGGAGGCTGCTAATGGGAAGGAGCAGAACCATGACATAGTGTCTGATGACGAAGAAGACCCAAGGGAATACACGATAGGGCCCAAGACATACCAGGAAAGGCTCCAAGACATCGAGCTGGCAGAGAAGAAATTAAGCAGTGAAAGAATTCTGAAGTGGTAATCGACGGGGACCTTACAGGGAAGATGTTATCTGGATGGTATCAGCCATTACAAAGTGAACTCTGGTAGCGATTTGGGAAGCGATTCTGGCAACGAGAAAGCCATGGCCCTAGAGAATATATTCCAGCGTTTATATCTTGCATCGAGCATTTGGAATTAAATCAATCGAAAGCGCGCGATTTGATACTCATGAATAGGATTTCAAGTTGCAGCTCAAGTTTTCCAATTTCTATCTATAGTCAAAGAATCAACGAACTCACGGCCTACGAAATCATTCAATTTTCCATAGATGTAAGTACAGAGACAATCAGTAGATATTTACCCACGACCCTTCACTTGCGATCGCTGCAGGCTCGAGTGATGCCACGCCAACTCTTTCGTAAATGGGATCTCGCAACGCATCACAGCTTTCATAAACAACTAGTACGTGACGCTTCAAGTGGGGTTTGTCGTCTTCCGTCTTGTCCTTTCCAATGACTACACATCTCAGCTGATCGATGACGAACTCTTCGTTGTCATCGAACGTAATATTGACCAACATGTCGTACTTGGACAAGTTGATCTTCCTTGCGAAGCCCGAAAATGAAGCTGATTCAATGCCACCAACCACCGAAAAAGGGCTCTTGAAGTCATCTACAGCCCAATCAATTTCTTTGAATCTCAATTCGGTCGTGACGTCCATGTACTGAATACGGCCTTCTTTTGAGAGAGACGACCATGACGGTATGCGACGACCGGGTGGCTGATTAATACGCTTCATGCGTGTTAGATCGCGACGTTTCCAGAGTAGTCCTCGTGCAAAATATTCTTCGAAAAGGCCAAAGGCCGCTTTGGTCCCAAGCTTTCGGGCGAGTCTTTCTTGCAAGCCCAGAATGGCAACTGAGCGGTCTGCAGGCTTAGTAAATGCCAGACCCGAGTATCGTTCATAGAGATCCTGAATGATCAGCTGCCTACCGTCCCGGTAATGATCGACAGCGGCATCGGGAAAGTTGGCATCACCTAGAAAAGCAACTTTGGAACTATGGCAGTGTCAGCTGGCAAGAGGCGACCCGTCTGGCTGGTCTAACATAAACTTACTTCTCAAGGCGAGCGAGCGTCTCGCAATGAATCCCAGCTCCGCACTCCCAATAGACCTGCGTAGAAGTAAAGAAGATGGTCCGGCGAGACAATGCTCTCTCCTGCAGTACCCAGCCCCGGCTGTTGAGCGCGCTGAGTTCTACATCAGCGTGGAAGTCATCAATGTCGACACAAGCGTAAGTGGCTTTGGTATCTGTTGCAGGCAGTTTGATGACAGTTCGCGGTGTTCGCTCGTGCAAAAAGCCATCCAGCGAAGATTTTGCCGAACTCGCGCCAATTGTGCAATACGCCATGCTAAACACGAGCTCCATCTTAGCTGACTCACGCTGCCAGTCATCGTCGTCGTCTTGGATGATGCACAATGAGTCAATCCAAATGTAGTCAATCCCTAAACCACGAGCCACAGTCACAGCGTCCTGGAAGGTAAGTGGCAGAGCCTCGAAATCGATGCCCATCTTCAGCTGTTCGATGTTACGCTTATATGTGCAGAATTTCTCATTCTCTTTCAAAGGCCCCCAGCAGTGACTGAGCGCGGCATATCGGCAAGAGTGGATGTTTTCCGTCTCTAGAAGTCGTAACTGCTGACGTACTTCAAGTAGCCGTGTTGGCTTACTTTGTGCATCTTTCTCTTTGCGATAGCACTTTTTATGCTTCGAATTGCACACCTCGATCCATTCGTTAAGGAGGGCGAAAAGTTCAGGAGAGGTTTGGCCGAACAGGATTGGCAAGCCGCGCAGTGCGCCATCTGGGATCTCTTGATTTGGATCTTTACGGCCGTCAGCAATCTTTGCTCTATAACTTTAGAGAATAACTCTACCTGGTTCACAATAGAATGATAAAAGATTTGGGCCATCTTTGAGTCCCACATGAGCAGCGTCCTGCCGTAGCTCAACAGTTCTGGGTGGCTTGATGTCTTTACATTCTAATGCGTCTTGCAGAAGGCTGCATAGATCGCAATCTCGAGCCCTTTTTTGCAGAACCGCAACTTCACAGAACTTGTCGAATATAGGCTGTGAATTGCTCGAATTGCAGGAACTACACAACCTCGTGGTAATCCCACGTGATATGAGTCTGGCCTGATCCCACCTAATTTTGTTGAAAAATTTGGTAGCAAAGTCATTGTCTGGAACTGAAGTCCAGTCATCATTGAGCTTACTTGATTGCTATATGATTCAATCACTACCGTGGCTTTCATTGGTATACAAGGTGCACCTACAAACTGCAGAATGTTGGTCAGCAATGTCATACCCCGGAATGCCGTATACTCACCAACTAGTGACACATCGCATTACTGCGTTAGTTGCCTTGGGTGGAATTTGGAGAGCGGCTACTTACATTCTTCGTGTAAGAAGAATGCTCTGTTAGCTGGATTCTTGGCTTGAATGTGAAGAGCTTACATACTGTTGGTGTGATTAGCTTCCAAAATCGATCGATGAGATATGCTCAATGAATCTAACATACTTCTTGATGGTCTGATATCTTAGATGTTTGACTACTCAGAGTGTTTGAGTTTTCATAAAAGGTGGGTGCTTGAACTATCATTTGTGGAATATCATTCGTCGACTTTTCCGTAGGCAGCTCCGGGGAGAGCTCCTCGGCCGGGGTCGGGGCTGGTGTCAGTTCGGAAATGGGATTTGGAGGGTCTTTTTGTTTCGGTGGTGCAAGGTTTTTTCTGCTTTTGGCAATATCCTGGACTCGGGCATAAGGATACGTCAATTTTGGCATCTTGAGGTACCCTTCACGATCCCGGCTCCGCTCATAGATATCTTGCAAGGTTGGGTGAATCTCGCTAGCTTTGTGACGGTAGCCTGCTATGCTCTTCTTTTCGTAGTCCTGAGACACAGGAACCTTGAGTAGCTTTTCTCGTATAAGCTCAAGCATGTCTTTGTAGGCTGAGCCAGCATCCAACTGTTCGTCCATCCATTTCATAATAAAAATAACATATTCATGGACGTCGTAAAGCGTACCATCAGCTTGTGATTCCCGCCAAAAGTATTCAGAGGTTCCCTTCCTGAACTTTTCGAGGGCGCTATAGCCGCAGACAAGCCACACGAGAAGCTCCAGTAGAATACAGCCAAAACTCCAGACGTCGTATTGACGGGAGCGAGGTTGTTCTTCGCCACGCAGCTGGTCCACCTCTGGAGGTTTATAACGGCGAGTACCTGATGGAGTCTTCGTAGCCTTACCTACACGGACGTTTGTGTGCTGTTCTTTCTCGTAAAAGGTAGTGAGACCGAGATCCGCTATTTGTAGGCATCCTCTGTCGTATCCACGCTTGAATAGAAGCATATTCTCTGGTTTGAGGTCTCCATGTCGTACATTCCGACCATGAAGTACTTGCAGAGCTGAGCAAATCCCGACGAACTGTCCAAGCAGCCACAGTACGCTTTCTCGGTCATGAGCCTCCGCTTTATCTCGTTCCCAATAATCGCCAAGATTACCGCCATCAGCCCAGCGAAAGATGAAAGAACGATCTGGCTTACGCTCATACGCGGCGATAGGCTTGATCAGATGTGGTGATTCAAGTTCTCGCGCTCGGTTCAAGTTTTCCCTCTCCTTGTTGACCAGTTGCTCCCATTGTATTTCAGGCACTTGTTCACTTCTTTTCAACCTCTTGATTGCAATCTCGTAGGCCGGAATCTTCAATTTTTTATTCGATTTCTTTGATGTCCATGAGATGATTGGAAGTTCTGGGTGACCCACAATGTGGCTTGCATGAATCACCGCCCGCGTTACTTCGCCAAAGAAACCATTAGCCTCTGGTCCTGAGGCCTCTTCCAGGAATGGTAACCGTTGCTGCGGAATCAACTCGAAGTGAAACTTTTCCTTGGCACCAAAAACAGGTATGGTCAAGCTCCACTGATAGTCGAGAAAGAGCTTCTGTCGGTTTCGATTGAATTTCGGAAACCACGTGTATCGTCGACCTTTGTATGGTTCTTTTAGTTTCTCACCGTATCTGCCGTCTTCGTTGAAACCGATGGGGAGGGAGCAGTCGTCAAGATCTTGTTCTTTACAACATCTCAATCGGTGCTCAAGGTCTCCATTTTCCATCAGAAGAAGTATAAGGAATAGTCGTGGGGCTCGTGTTACAACAAAACTCACAACATCATCTCTGCTTACAACGCTTTCGGAACTATGGAACTTAGCTGCATCGAGAACTGAACTAACCCTCGATCGTGTGACGAAGTCTTTCAGCTTATGCTCAGGCATGAATTCCACGTTGTCATCGCTTTTACAAAATGAGGCTGCAACCTCCTCTGCGAAACCCGCGATAGCATCTTCCATGGTGGGTCTAGTGACACATGTTAGAGTCTGAAAGCATCGAATTACGTGCAACGTTTCATACGTGATGGCAAAGTGGTCAGGAATACAACGAGGCTGAGGCAGAAATCTCCTGGTGCGCCAGGACATCAGGCTACTTCGATCACGATCTCTATTTAAAACACAATATCCAACAAGGCTGAACGCTATGGATGGCGCATGCGTCCTGCCGCACCACGGACGAAACCTCTCATCTCTATGCATGGTGCTGCATCAATTAGCGACAGCTTGGGGGCCAAGATACCTCTTTTCGCTACAATCGACACTTACCAAGGGCTGTGGACGAAAGCTATAAAATGTGGCGGCGGCTGCCTTGTAGATAAGCGCAAGCGACGAAGCTAGTCCACAAGGCTGTCCAACGATGCGGGACGCATAAATGACACATATGCACGAATGACGCAACCGCTGCAGAGGAAACCTCAGCTGAACACCTGAGGGGCCTTCACCGGTTTAGTGCAGAGGCGAGGCTGAGCTTCATGTGCTGAGTTCGATCGGTGGATCGAGAGCTGAAGGTTACATCCATCGTTCCATGGCAAAAGTCATGGGCGCTTACTAGATGGAGTATCTCCCATAAGCAATTGCTGACCGAACTACGGGGTTCAAGTCTCATGCGGCTATTAGTATCGCCAAACCGAAAACAGTATGGTGATAAATGGGAGGCTGACGTTTGAAGTATTCAAGAAAGTAGAAGATAACTGGAACAAATGCGTCAAGCAAGGCCTAATGTAGACGTGCCGCTGGTGCTCCGATTGCAATCAACACGGCCAAAACAGCAACATATGTTGCAGTCGCCTTGATTGGAATCTTAGGGACCGTTTTAGAAAAGAGGGAAAAATCTGAAGAAAACAAAAATATTGACGCCGGAACCATAGCCAATGCTGTTGTAGTCGCATGTCTAACAATCAATATAAGTATAGGAACCACAATGATCAGCCGACCGGTGAGAGCGAACGCGAATTGATTTCAAGTTGTGTAAAACGCTGCTCGTCGTTCCTGCCTTGTGAACGATGTTGCGAGTTCAGTATCCAGACTCCGCACAAGAGCTGCTGTGCTGTGTTCCATGAGCTCTGAGTCGAAAGCACCGATAAGATTCGAATGTTAAAGGACGCTGTAGTGATTCGGAGTAGCTTCAGGCCTAAAGTCGTGCATGAGGACTTCTTTCGATTTTGATCTAGCTCCATTTTCGACCTGGAATGCAGCGATGCCTTACGAATTCGAGATTACGACGAACGTCGGCTTCGAAGCATGTTAACTAAGAGTATGGTGAAATCGAATACTGTCTTCCCGTACCAAACCAGAGTTTCTCTTGTTGCTTTCAATCAGACATCTGTAAAATTACATTGTTCTCCTCTGTGGATCTCTGCGACGAGCGGTCGCTGAAGATCTTGGAGCGTGACCGTCTACTAAGGTTGAAAGTAAACAACGGTGACTCCGCCCTTTACCCAATGCTTTGTCGAACCGCATGGAAAAAGAAGTTATGTGCTCGTGCTGAGGAAGGTGTGCGATTATATCCAAGACATTAGCGCATTTTTCGTCTTTCTCTTCTTTTATCAAGAATATGAATTGTTGGCCTAACTCTAAAGTAGGGTAAGGGATTCTAGACCGGTTTCTTGAGTGTAATGTTGCAGAATCAATGAAAACAACCCATTCCCTCAAGATAGCAATAGGTTTGCACGTAAGTGATTTGATATTACTAAGTTGTTGCTAAGCTGGAAAATGAAACAAAAGATGAAAGAACGTTCTCCAGCAGGAAATTGAACCCTGGTCTCCTAGGATCTGTCGATTGCTTGACGAGTGGGGATACTGACTACTATATCACCGAGCCGTGTGCTACAGCGTCGGTTGGATGTTCCATTTCGAGTTATGGCATTCTGAGGTTGGATCGCTGTTTCAGGGCATTTTCATCTTGAAACAGCAGCTGACATCTCGTCACCTTTGTACCATTAGCCAGCCTCTCAGCATATCAGTGGCGCCAGGCGTCTCAAAGAAGCATCGCAGGGTTTACTCGGTAACATTCAGCTACTGGCTTAGTGAGACGTTACGCCCATTTTCATGTAATTTACTGGTATCTTATGATGAATTTGTAACACTTCTAGCGAAAAGCTTTTGCTATTATAGTAAGACGATAGCGTTGAGAAAGCGGCTTTATAGTATCTTCCTACTCGTGTATCATGAACGGATAGACTTGAAAAGGGTATGATTTAATCTTCCATTTCTCTCAGTTATTGCTCGCTATCACAGTCTATCTTTACAAGGACTTGGGAACGTATTACATGAACCAGCTAAGCTTCTTTCTTCTTAAGACTATGTATGAATAGGAAATGTCCGACTACACTTACTAAGGTGGGCAAAGTCGAGCTTTCCTATACGTACCCATCGATCCACTAGGTGTGTTGACAAACAGCAACGTTGAAGTGTCAACACCTACTAATAATATGTAGATGGAAGCTAACAAAATGAGCTTCGAGTAGGATATCGATTTGAGGCTACAACACTCATAAAGCAAGGCCTCATAAGAGGTGGAGATCGACGGATCTCGTGTGGTTTCCTGGAGGTGTGACTATTCTTTACGGTATTGATACAGAGGTGGTTCTGACTTGCACGTCTCAGTTACTGCGCTTTCTCATTTTCGGTCAACACCAACACCAAAATACACCTATCGCTTGGCTGGGCTTGAATGACAGACCCAGACACGTCACTGTCTGGGCGCAGGCTAGTCCAGCTGCCATCCCCGTCGTCCCAGAATGATGAAAGACGGCGTTGGCTTCCTGTTGATGGGGCGCTCGTTTTCACGGTCTCGACACGGCTCATAGTCTTTCGAGGGCATATAGCTTTCGAAGTGGCGATTCTCAAGAGCGTCCTCTAAGTGCCTCACACTCTCATCACGTGGACCATATCGTGAGATCCGCGCCGCCAGCGCGTGTTCAAACCGTGGCGCAGCATCTTGCCACCGGCCCTCGTTCTGATAAAAGGTTCCAATATGCTCGAGGAACCAGATCGTCGTGCGATGATCCGAGCCAAATGCTTCTTGAGCATCGCATTCGATCTGGGAGAAGATGTCATCCGCGCTTTCTAATCGTGAAGCCTTGGCGAGGTATTTCGCCAGTTGGACACATGCGATAAGGCTATCTTTCGTCTTGTTATATTCCGAATGGAGAAAGTGCCAGATAGCAGTTTCTGCACTATCAAGGGCATCAAATTGCTTGACCACATCACCTATGTTTTGGTAATGATTGAGGAGGGCATGATAGCAGAGAAGCGAGTGCTCTGTAAGTTTATCTGGAAATTGCTCGCAGTGCCTGATCATACGAAGGAGAAATGTCTCAGTACCCCCATCCACCTGACTGCCTCTTGATAATTGGTGAATTTGTGTTTGTAACAAGGACGGGTCAATGGGGCCTTCAGAAGGTATGGAGATATAGGAAGCTATTCCCTGATCACCAGCAGAATCCGTATCCGCGGTGTTTGTTTGCGTAGGACGGCTAGCAGTTGTGGTTGATGGCCGAGCACTGTTCAGTCCGGGTCGATCTTCTTCAAGCTGGTATAGGGCTCGCTGCAGAAATTCGGTGGCATCTTCTGATCGACCCCAATTACGAAACATCTGCGACACATTCACCAGATGATCCAGGGTTCTTTGATTGTAAAATCCAAACTCTTCTAAATGCGCCTGGGTAAGCCAGTCGAGCACCTTGTCTGCATCCTGCATGCGGGCGTGTTCTGCAAAAAAGGATGCGAGCCTGTAAGCGACGGTGACTGTTTCCGGATGGGTGGTCGAGAGAAGTTGGTGGAGCCCTTCCAACGCGCTTCGAAATTTCGCTTCGGCTTCGTCTGGCCGCCCAGAACGCTCTTCTCCTAGGCCTTCCTCGTACTGCGCTCGGTAATCTGCCTTTGTGCGGCCATTCCATACCAACCTCATTATAGGTTGGCCCTGGGCGGATGTGATGGGAGGTGTCCAAGCTGGCTGAGCTATTTGTATCGAAGCGGTCCGGGTTTCCTGGGGTGAGTGTACAAGACTACGCGGCGTCGTATACTCAATGTCACTCGGCGTTCTTGCATCTGCAGTTCCAATTAGTGTGGCAAAGCTGAAACACGATGTAGACGAGATACCTAAAGGTTCCTGGGAATTCTCTCCGAACCTCTTTCGGTTGGTACGGGGCCGAATGCTGGTTTCGGTCCAAACCTGACCGCGATACTGGAACTGCGTGTCCTTGCCCAGCTCTCTCTTCCTTTCATCGATCTTGTCCAGCATCCAGCTTCCCGTCTTTGCCGGAATGTATTTTGACCACTTCCACTTTGCAATTTGCTTTTTGTATTGGTCCTGACTATTCCCATCGAATGAGCTTTATAGATGCTATTGTGCGTGTGGCGCACTACATGGGAAGACTTACGATGCGTGGAAGGCATGCTCTTGAGACATGACCGCCATGGTCTCCGATAGTGACCTATCCTCTTCAATCCAAAGTTTGCGGATGGTAGGTTTGTGTTTGGCCCATGCATCGGATCGGACGGTTGTACGCCCTGGGGGATGTGCAGACGAACGAGTACGCTGAGTTGAGCTCCCACTGGAATTTCCGAGCCCCAATCCGGACGGGTGATCGGCAGAGAACAGGGGATTGGGGAACTGCCATGGGTTAGGATGGATGTCGGACGATGACGCGACTGCGCTCGCAGCGAAGTCTACGAGATGGCCCTGATTAACATGGCTGGGCGGCGGCGGCGCCGCCATGATGTGCTGGGAAGCTTCATGCCGACTATTCGGCGCGAAAGCGAAGTAGGAGTTGTCCATCGCGGGTTGCAGTAGAGAAATCAATCAGAAGAGAGGCGCGCCAGCTGATAAGAGACAGCGCAGTTGGGAGCTGGTCGAATCAGCTGCCGACTGCGAGGGGCGCACTTGTGGTGCAGTGAAGTTCAGGGGCCTGTCTTCCTGCCTCGCTGCACTTGCGAGTCAAGCGAAACAGGCCCTGAAGTGTGCTGTTGAAGCTTTGGTTGGCTGCGGAGTGACGCACAGCCTCCCCTCGCATGTGCCCTGGCGCCTCAATGGTGCCCCCCAAAGTGCCCCCCAAAGTGCGCACCGAGACGAAAGTGCGGGCAGTGCCGCAGACGCTTGAGCCGTCGCTCGCTAAAAGTGCTCCCGACACAATGGCCCCACCGGGCTGACCCATCGGTCAAGACGATCGCCGTTGAACAAGGCCCAATCTTTTCTTGACCTCGTGTTGCCTTGCCGCACGGCTGCACCGACAAACATATATCATCGATCCCGCGACGCCTGCTTCTCCGATTGGTCAACTACTCGAGTCCTATTCATGCAAAAGTGCTTCCGAAAGTGCTTCCAAAAGTGCTCGGCGGCACCACCACCACCACCACCACCACCAGATGCTGGCTCACAACCCAACATGGCCATACCGCACGACCCACCTTCCAGGCCTTGACTCTGCTTCTGCAAAAGTGCCACCCACGGTGCCAGTTTGATGTCGCAGGCCCTAGCGGCCTCAGGTAGTCTTGCGGACATGAAGATGGCAGTAGTCGCCTTCTTCAACACGCGTATATAACTGGCGCTAGACATGCTCTTTCTCTTGAGATAAGTCTGTTCGACGTTTGATCCCATACTCTAATTTCTTCTGTTTAAATTCAAAAAGTGCCTCTCCGTTCATCTTGCCTGCTGCTTCAATTCGCCAATGGAACCGCACCGACCACGTTTGCAAGCCCCTCACGACACAGCCCAAAGTCGCGATTCTACCCAGCCGACTTCCAGTGAGTGTAAAGGCTCGATTGATTGTACAGTAAGTCACTCCCGCCCCTGCTCAAGCTGTACATGCTGACGCAGTAGTGTTTTCAGGCCGCCGAGCCCGTTGACACCTTCACAAGCGCCTCTCCCAGCTATGTTGAAGTTCAGCGCGAGTGGACCCATCCTCGGGTAAAAACGCAATCAGATTGCTCTATCGTATCTGGAACCACGAAAGAGAAGGATATGTGGTCAGGACTATTCACGCTACAACGTTGGCAGAATGAGAGCATGCAGGAACAACCATATCACATTATAGGAGCTGTTCCGTGTGATAGCCCAAACCAAGGGTAGTCGATGTACCATCCACTCTCGAAATGAGTGTAACTTTGAGCAAGCTTTGTTTTCTCTGAACCTGGTACTACTGGGCTACCTTGCTTCGGCGTGAGCCTTTTGGTTGTCTCCCTATGTAGCGTAGCTTTTGTCTCAATGTCACCGCTTGTCAACGGTTCAAAAAAAAAACCCCCCTGTAGAACGTATCTGCTCCTCGGTTGATGTTAATTACGCGCGGTAAACTACCGAACGGAAGCAGACTGGGCATGTCCTTGCTCGTTTCACAGTAGTAAAAGATGACTGCGTGTGGCTGGCGCTAGCGGCTGCGCCATGCAGCGTCGACACCGCCCGGCGTGTTCCACCCCTCCCCTTCCTGCTCCAGCTAATGATAAAAACCCCATTTTCCCAGGTCAAAACAATGTCCCCAGCAAGCATCACCTCTTGAGCTCCCCAGCCTTAATCGCTCGCTTGGACCACGCCCCAGCCTTGACTTCAGCCTCAGCTTCAGGCTTAGCCTCAATCAAAGCTTCGCTCTCGGACTTCCAAAGACATATTGCATCATCTATTAGAACCCAGGTCTCCCAGTGATAACTCTCGGCCAGTCTCTGACTTTGGACATTGGGTACAGGGTGCAGCCCAGCAACAACAATGGATCTTGCAACGCCGCGGATGTTTGCCAATGTCAGGGATGACCCAAATGACGACGATCCAACAAGAGGTCAAAAATTGGAAATTAGGATGTTCGAAGCTCGATACAACTCCGTAGGTCAACAGACTGTCTTGAGCGTCGGGACAAAAAGAAGAGGCTGGACATCGGTAGACACAGATGCGTATCCAGAATCCGCTCTGCTCGTTACGAAATATTACGACCGGGACCGAGAACTGGAGTACACCGAGATGGAAGTCAAATCCCCGTATATAATAGCGGCTCTTCGAGCAGTGATCAAGAAGTATCCTGGCTTGACCTTTGATGCTGGAAGGATTCTAATCCGAGACGAACCACGATGTATCTTTCATTATCGTGACGAGATTCGTAAGTATGGACAGCACCTTGAAGACCCAACTGCAACACAGCACCTCATATTCTTCCTGGGTTACATGTACAATACACTACAGCGAGAGCTGTCAAGCTACTACACCTTCATGGAGTCGGCAACAGCTGCACCGGGCATCCAGCATGAATTTCTGTGGATGGTTTTCAAGCCTGGTAGTTTCCTTCTCCACACACAGAATGGGATCCATAGTATTTTGCGAATGCGTTCCATGAAAATCGGCCGCCATGGAGCATGGTGGGTCGAAACGGACAGGCTTGCGTACGATGGAGAAATATTCGGATGTGTTCACGAGACCATCATGATCCGGTGGTATGATGGATACAGGCCTCTCCAAGAGTTACTTCTGTATCCGCTTCAGTATCACCCTCGCCAGCATGAAGTCTACGAATCGCTAGTCGCACGAGGTCACAGATATGTCTCTCTGAGAGAACTCAGTCATCGAGTTTATTCTGGGGTGGCTGATACTCTCTCGTCACATCGAACT
Organism: Curvularia hawaiiensis; assembly: GCA_026262405.1. NCBI lineage: Eukaryota > Fungi > Ascomycota > Dothideomycetes > Pleosporales > Pleosporaceae > Curvularia > Curvularia hawaiiensis. The sequence goes on from JAODYC010000004.1 coordinate 495,535, forward strand.
GCTGATCTAGAAGGAGAAGAAGATTACCGTATAGAACCTGTGACGGTAAGTCATGAAAGCTAATTTTGAAATCTCTGCTTACGCGCACCAGGTAAGAGGACGAATCATCGTCGACATCAAGAAGTTCGGCTTGGTTAGGCCGTCATATCGAAGGCTTATCGCGCCATCGGACAGCCTGAAAGTCGATCTCAACGGAGAGCCTATTATAACAGACGAGGAGTGGTGCATGTTTGACTCCCAAGTTCCCGGCTATTCGCTGTCTACAAAGAAATGGGGCTTCTTTGAACTGGATTACATGACTGAATTCACATACAACATCAGGGCCTTCGAATCCCTTGCTCTGCCGGATGACCAAAAGGCCATGCTGTTGTCGCTTGTTAGAGCTCACTCAGAAGAGCTTCAGTTCGACGACATCATGAAAGGCAAAGGGAGAGGATTGATATTTCTTCTCCATGGTGAACCAGGCGTGGGCAAGACTTTGACTGCCGGTACGTATCCACTAGCACCTATAGACGTAATTAGAAAACTCACATGTGCCCTAGAGAGTCTGGGTGAGTACACCAGACGACCACTCTACGCTATAAGTTGCGGTGACCTTGGAACTACCGCAAGGGAGTGTGAAAAAGCCCTTATGGAGATACTCGACCTGGCGACCTGTTGGAATGCGATCCTCCTCATCGACGAGGCAGATGTCTTCTTAGAGCAGCGTAGCTCACGCGACTTAGCCCGAAACGGTATTGTGGCAGGTAATTATCCCCAAGCCGCTTCACTTAATATCAGGAGGCTGAGTCAACTCACTTGACATCTAGTATTTCTCCGGCTTCTTGAGTATTATGAAGGTATCATGTTTCTCACCACCAATCGCATCATGAACTTTGATGCGGCGTTCAAATCCCGCATTCACTTGGCAATCAAATACCCAGCCCTATCCCCGTTGTCGCAGCGACAACTGTGGAAAACCTTCATTACCAACCACGGGGAACGCCCTATACCTTATTGGTTGAGCGCAACTCTGCTGGATAACCTGGCACGTAAATCCCTGAACGGACGTCAAATCAAAAACGTTGTCCGCACAGCAACGGCTCTAGCCGTAGCTGCTGAGAGAGAACTAGACCAGCAGGATATTCTTACCAGCCTCAAGTCAATAGAGGACTTCGAGAAGGATTTTGCAGAGGCCGTTGAGAGCACTCATGTCCCGGATGGTGACCCCAATGCGCTAGACCAGGAGCGATATCTGGCTCCCGCAAATGAACTAAAAAGGAAAAGGCTTGCCTAGACTTGAGAAAGGTGAAAGTTGCCCAGGCACTCGTCATTTATGTTCACAATACAGACCTCAAATTGCACTACTTCTACTATCTATACAGAAACATTCCTTAGCGATCATGCGTGCCAACGTCTATCACATAGTTTCAGTTTTGTACTTGCTAGCACAGCTTAGTAGCTTTTTTCCATATTGTCGTGGTGTGACAAAAGGCAGTATACTATGTTTGCAAAGTATTCTAAAACAACGTTTCGAGTCAGATGACTAGTTGCTAGTGATCTATTGGAGTAGACGCATCGCTTGAGGACGACAGTACTTTAGTAAACCTTTGTCTAATTATATAGCTAACTTTGTATACGTGGAGAGCCTAATAAAAATTGTTAGGTTATACCCTCTTCCAGCAACATGCCGTCGCAACTTTTCCATGAAAACGCATCTTTTGAACACAAATCGATCTTACTCTGGAGCCAGTGAAAATCAAGTCGGTTCACCGCTGGCCCGTCGCTTAGAAGCCTTCTAGTGATGCGTCGCCGTCGAACAGACTCATCAGATGCTGGTTGTTGTAGTACCACCCACTGAGATTATCAAATCGTGTCTCAGAGCCAAGGGTTTGCTCGTTCGTGATACCTAAGTAGGCTGAAAAGTCGACGTTTTCGAAAGTGGCGAATAATCCGTCATTCATCATGGAGTCTACTGCAGATGGGGACTCAATCGATGACCGCGCAATCTGGCATAGAAGCCCATAAAGCCGATATGGATGCGTGGATGTGACGGGAGTGTCCGAAGGTTTTAGAGAATCTACGAAAGTCTCTAGCAGGGCAATGTCATCAAAATCCGAAGACTGTACCGCGTGCGTTACGAGGATGATGAATGGAACAAATGGCATGTGTATGATTGGCCTGTAAACATCAGTATCATCTCGAAAGTGTAACGCAAGTAGAATTCGGTTTACCAATTGATATACTGAGCAAGCACGATTGGGTCGCTATTGCAGCTGCGTATGTGCGTTATGCATTCTAGATGAATGTCCAGGCAGTGACGTGCGACGCCGACACACTCATCTGAAACAGTATACGAGCCATGAGGAACTGGAATAGCCCGTAAGAGCATTGCCAGTAGCGAATAGTAACAAAGCAGATGAAACCGAAGGTATAGTACACACATAGGATCAGTATCCACATCTGTAGAGTGAATTTGGGTTGAGGACTAATAGAGGCATGTTAGAAGAGAAGAATTTGGGTTACGAGAAGCTCACTACGATCTCCGCCTCTGCTTCATCAATGAGGCTTCGCAGTTCTTCCACAAGTGACTGTGCTATAACCACTCGCTCACTCTGTGTTCTAGATAGTCCGTCAGGACTATACAGCTGATCATAGACTTTTCCTTGTATCCTTGCGGCTCTGATATCCAGTGAATCTGACTCCCAAGCGAGTGTTATGTCTTCATCCCGGATATGCGAGGCTCGACCAAGTCGAAGTGAGAGACCTTTCTCCATGATGTAAATTGTCCAGAAGAGAGACGAGCTCGAGGAAGAGTTGGACCCATTATTTGAATGCTTTAGTTGAGAGCGATGGCAACCTAGGCTTTGGCAGAGGTTCACAGCGGCCGAGAGGAGGTTCCACGCTAAATTGCCCTTGGAATTCTCTATTGCAGTGAACGCCTTTGATGGTTAGTGGGAGATGTATGAAGTTCGGGGCTCAAGCATACCCCAAGGGCCAGCGCAGCAATGACTTCCACGGTTGTCGGCAGAAGGAGTGGTAAGCGCGCGACGGCATTCTGAAAGGTCATACGACAGAGATCGTAATATTTGCGATAGTCTGAACATCCAGTAACGATGATATATTCAGAGAACACATGCGCAAGATAACCATTTGCGAGGATGAAGTCGACTTCATCATAATCAGAGACTGGAAAGCATACATTGCGGCAGACATCTGTGAACTTCTGGAGAGGTAGTATCCGAGAGAGCCAACGTATTTTTGAAAAGTGCGAATGCTCTGGAACAAGGTATTAGTGTGGTATCACGAAGGGGCGTGGGAAGAGAATACTTTGACTCCATCTCAAGACCACAAGAACCACGTCTATCGGGGGGAGGACAGGGCTAGATTGAGATCTTGAGATACCCATATCAGGGTATGGTAACTTTTGCAGACCTTCAGAGTTGCCCAGGGAGCTGAGAGCCTGTCTCAACGATCGCACCGCATCGTCCGCAGCCAGAGTCCCCAGCGAGGACTCATTCTCTGCTACAACAGCCTTTACAAAATCCACTACCTCAGTAGAATGGCCCCATACATGATCGGAACCATACTCTGAGGCGGGATGAGAGCTATTAGCAGACTGTGGTGCGCCCAATTGAGATTGGCGCTGGAAAGAGGTTTTGCCCTGCAGTAGTCGTGTAATGTTTTCAATGCCTTTCAAGATATCGTCTATCTTGCGCTCACTATGATAAATTAGAGTTACTCAATAGAAATTTTCATTATGAACCCACTATTGCGTCGTTATTAGGATTCTCTGCTTCGGCGGCGTTGCATGTGGTGCCACAGCACTGTGCGTACAGTTAAGTCGAGAGGTTACACAATTAGAACACGGAGAGGCCCTGTCGCAAGCAATCTAGACGTTTCAGCACGCCTTTGGCTTTTGCATATACATATTGTAGGGCACTGACCTTCCGATGGCGACATCGATCACACTGAGATGGTCAGCTCCTGCCAGTAAGCAGTAAAGGTGACACGATTGTAGTGCTTACCGAACGACGGTGGATACGGCCACTCTGCAGCGGTGACACGTCCGCTTCGTCGCTTCCCATTTTGAGAGCAACAACCTAACCGTTGCGTACAAGATTCAGATGAAGCGGCCCCGTGTTTGCGCATGTTGGGCATGTGGATGCGCCGACAATATGGAGCGGACACCCGCGGAAATCCGTCCCACTCAAATCGAGACTCCTGATTGGTTCGTACTTATGGATCCCACGACTACCACGTCCACAACGCAAATGCGCGGATTTCCAGCATAATCCTCTATATCTAGATCTATCTGATGAATGGAGAGAGATTGGTAATACAATGAGAGTTCAAACTATAAGTAGTAGTTTACCTGAAGACTTGAGTGCCCAAAAACAACCAGTCTTTCCTCCCACAATCGAACAACAGAAACCAACGCAATGATCCGTAACATCCTCATCACAGGAGCAGGGGGCTATATGTACGTCGATTCATGACTCATCATTGAAAGTACTGACTTCTCGCAGTGGAGGATCTATCGCGACTGAGTTTGCAACTCAAAAGGACGGCCCGATCAAGGACGCGAAAATCTACACGGCCGTCCGCAGCAAGGAACAAGCCAAGAATGCATCAATCACAGGGTTAGAGGTGTTGCAGCTTGACTGTGGTGACCGTGAGGCTGTAAAGGATGTGGTTTTGAACAATCACAGTGAGCAACACTCCGATTGTACAACGCCGTTTGACTAACTCTCATAAGTCGATATGGTCATTCACGCGGCAAGCTCCATGGTGGCAATTTACTCACAGAACCTACTGGAAGCACTCGGTGAGCGCCGCAAACAAAGCAGCCAGGAAGTGTACTTCATTCAGGCGAGTCCAGCATGAAACTTGAATTCTCATTCACTGACAGCCTGGTATAGACTGGAGTCTTGGCTGCATTTACCGATATGGGTGGCTGGCATTACGGTCAATGCAATGACAATGATACGGAAATCTTTGCCAAAGAAAAGGCTCTTAGTGATGCGCATCCAGTGCGACTGGCAAGCAACTCCTTTCCAGCGATAGCCCCAACCTATTTACTAACAAGTACCTTCATAGACGGACATCTTGATTGTGGAACAATCGAAAGCTCTAGGCGTTAAGAGCTTCATACTCCCAGCACCCTCAGTCTGTATGTATCATGGAATAATGCTTTATATGCTCTCAACTAACTCTACTACAGACGGCCGTGGCACTGGCGAGTGGCGCAAACTCTCCGTCTCCATTCCGCAATACATCCGCACCAGCATGCGGATGAAGCAAGTCTACAAGTTCCCTGAAGATGCGGTAATTCTACCACCTCCTCTCAGTCTCCCCCACCACCTACCCCCAAGACATCTCTTAACGACTTTCTAGGCCCCAACAGCAGCTCACATCTCCGATCTCGTCTCTCTCTATAAACTTCTAGTCGCCAAAATCCTCCTAGGCCAAGCTCCTCCCGCTAACGAAAACGGCTACTATTTCCCCTTCGCCCACCGAATCCCCTGGCACAAAACCATGGATCTCCTCGCCAAAGCAATGCACGCGCGCGGCCTCGTCAATTCACCCAACGTGGAAATCTGGCCCAGCTACGAGCAGGCCGCAGATGAGTATGGGTTTCCAAGACAGTATATCCGTGCCATTGGGACGTCGAGTGGGGATGTTGTTGCTGAGAAGCCGTTTGAGCTAGGCTGGAAACCGCAGTGGGACGAGAAGAAGTACTTGGGGAGCATCGACCAAGAGGTGCAAGACGTTTTGGAGCTAGACTCTGGTAAAGCTTCTGTCTTTGATGCACTGATGAAGTGAGTTTAAGACATCTGGAGACAGTTTTACATTCTTGGGGAAATTATCAGCTTTCGTAGATGTTGGCTGTTCGTTATAGTACACATCATGTGTGTCAATAAAGCTTTCTAAAGCATTCGCTTGCGCCGACCTTGTTCCCCAGCTGTCTAGCAATAGTTCATGATTCGTATGCGATAGCATCGTGTGCGACGCGATTGTAAACCAAACTCAGAGAAGCTTAGGAAGCTTGAAGAGGAGGTGATTGCTATACACTTGATCTAGATACTCGTAGATTTACCCCACTCTAGGTGCTGTACGAGATATAGCCAATGGGCTATTCACGAAGCGCCGTGCAAGCTTTATTAGAGAAAAATAGCCCGGGAACTTTGTTGAGTGAACTCCGGGCCTTGTACCGCATTTTGATTGACCGTAAAATCGCCAGCGAGACCTCTTTAAACTAATAGCGCTTATAGAGGCCACGTCCGGTATCTATAATAAAGATATGTTATCATAGCAAATAGGTATAGAGTATTCATCACGGGTAAGAGTAGGGTATAGATACTTAGCACGTAGATAGAGGTAGGGTAAATGTACTTAGCATGTAGGCGTAGAGTAATAAAGTACCTCTCAAGGCTTTCTTGAATGTTACAACGTCTTAGATATATCAATATTATCGCAACATCTTGACGCATCACGTGATCTTGCATGTATCTGAGCTGGTGCACCTGCTCGCATTCTCCCTGTATGCTGGCTATCTATCAACAGGAGGAGAGCACACGAGCAGGCTACTAAATTCAGCCTTTTGAGCCCCGTCCTTATCGCATATACCCACCATACACCCACACGAACCTATACAGATCCTGCAGTACAGCAAAAGTAGAGAGCTCAGTATCTATAGCTTTGCAATCCGCATGATAAGAAGCGTATTGAGGACTGACTGACGGAGACCTACCGCCCACCAATCACACACGAGAACGTGCATTTAAAGATCGATGATGCTGTAATAGCAACGTCATGATTTACAGACAGCGCTGAAGGATAATCCTACATTGAACTGAGAAAAACTCTCCAGTGAGCAAAACTGCATTAAGATCTTCGTAGAAGGAGTTTAAGTGCACACATGGATTAGTGAGGTCTTATAACAGCTACAATCGTTTCTCCCTTATTCTTCTGTGTATCAAAGCGGCGACCCTAGCATTAACATCATGATTGCTTCGTATATTGTTCGACCTCGCCATCCCTAGTTCCTAGTTGGTAAATACGCATCGACCTTCGTGGTCCAATCTAACCATAACTCAAGCCTAGCAAGGGCTCAGATTGTTGTCACTTTCGATGCTACTACATGCCACGGGCTCCTTCCGACTGATTTCTCGAGTCTACCTGCGCTATTTGCATGAGAGACCGCAATATGGCCTAGATGGGTAGGGTTTCCTTCCGCCTTTCGCAGGGCGCTGCAGCTCTAGTTGCGCATGTGCACCCCACCCCACCTTGCATGGCACTTCGCCGACTTGCTCTACAGTCGGCGACAACCAGAGCCAGGCGCGCAACGAAACTCAGCGACGTATTGAGTCATGCCTCTACACATACATGTGAATTGCACATCGTGCCCAAGAATTGTCTGTTGACTTAACAGCCTGGTGCAATAGCAATGTTGTCGTTCATCTACCGCAACAGTACTAGAAAGGACAAAAAAAAAGTTGCAACATATCGCGAGGTACATGATAGTATAGATTCTTTTTCGCTGCACGCAAGGAGACTAACAGCTTTGGACAAAGCCAGGGTTGCAATCTGTATGGCTTGAGGGTCTGCAGGAAATCGAGTTGAGGGGCCGGGAGAGGCGCAATCTGGGTGCAACATACTAGCAGCCGCACAACACTACACAATGACCACCTGCTCAATCTGCTATTGGATGCTGAGTCGCCGACCCCTTCTGACCCATACTTCCATATTGCCCACTCATAGGTTTGCGCTTCGTACCGTAGAGGGTATCGATGCCTGTACCTGCCCGTCATGCATACTTTGCAACGCAACTGATTTGGGGGCCAGGATGCTGTCCAAACCGTGAACGCCTAACGTCACTAGTTGCCGTTTTGCCGTGGCGGCATCTAATCTAAACATGTGCTTCCTTTTGTTGATGCGATGCCAGCAAGATATACAGTTGGGACGATCCCAAGCCCGTATATGCGTGTTCTTGCTCACTGATCCTTATACCATTGTTCGGGAGAACGACAGTCACACGGAACCAAGCTCCTACAAGATGCTGGCCCTGGCATGGCTGACGTTGCGAGCATTCGTAGGCGCTAGCGACGCACCACCAAAATCTACATCGGTAACCACTCGCAGCCTTGCAGTACGGCAAAATCCGATCGGAGAATGCGACGACCAAGCGATCTTTTCGACGAAGAATGGCCTCAATTTCACGTTGCATTGCGCACAAAGAAATCCAAACAATGGTGCGCCTCATGCGATGTTTGTCTCGCGATTGAACCTTTAGCTAATAAACGCTAGACGCATACAAAAGCTGGTTGTACGCAAGCACTTACTCAGATTGTTTGGAGCTCTGTTCACGTTTTTCGGGGGACGGTGAAGGCTGTTTTGGCATCTCGTGGGTCTCAGACGGAGGCCATTGTTGGTTAAGAAACAGTAATGTCTCCACCGCAGACCTAAAACCCGATCCTGGAGTCGTTTCGGCCCTCGTCGATCGAGATCAGATGAAGGGCTTTAATACTACATGTCCGGGCGAGGGGGATAAAGAACTCGCTGGGGTTGACGGCATCGCGTATACCACGAGCTGTGGACAGCTATATCAAGGTGGCGTACAATGCTTCACCGGAGGAGAATATGATTGTACCAACCCGAGCCTTTACTTTTACCACGCCGAATCACTCGAAGACTGTTTGAGGTTTTGCGTTACCCTGCATCCTCGTTGTCGCATAGTGTCATGGAACCCAGGTCTCCAAGTCGGCTTCGCGAACTGCTGGCCTAGATTCGGCAACCAAAACCCAAGGTTAATTATGCCCGGTCCCAAGCAAGGCGTCATGCACTCGGCGCAGATTATTGGAACTCCTTCCCCAGATGACGCATGTCCCAAAGATAAGGTCTATTATTCCGGAGACGAACTGAACGGTACCCGCTTTGACATACACTGCAAACAACTGAACCAAGGCCTAAACATTACCAGCTTGCAAGCGCAGAATATCACGCAGTGTATGGACAGTTGCGTAGCTAATAAAGATGGCTGTACAGCAATAATATATACTTCGAACCTCGACAACGGTTACCGAAACTGCCACCTACAAAAGACAACGAACGAAGTCATAGGCTCAACAACCATTACCTACGCCGTCATAGCCTCTTCCGAGAGCAACGATGGCTCATCGAGCTCTTCACCAAGCAAAGCGTGGATTGCGGGCCCAGTCATCGGTGGCATCGTTGCTCTCGCAGTTGTTACCTATGCGACATTCTGTTGGCAGAGAAGAAAATCGGCCAAAGCTTCTGCCTTAAACGATTACGCAAAGCCTCCCGGAGGTCCCGGGCACGATCCGACGACTGCGTATAGTATGGGGATGTTCAGGTCTGAGATGCATGCTGCAGGCGTGAATGAGCTGCCGGCGAGTATCGAACATGGGCGTAACCAAGGGCCCAAGAGTGAGGCGCAGGAGCTACCGGGTTGATGAGCAGTAGGGAACAGTGCTACATACCAGGCTTGAGACGCGCGACGTAATGGAACACATTTCCTCCCAAACCCTTAGATTGCCCGCGTAACATGGGCAGTTGCGTTGGAATTTCTGAGAATGCATTCTGTGGGGCAGTAAGCCAGGCATCAGTAGGCGGTCACACTGACGATCGAGACGCACACCTGCCTGCAACTTTACTAACAGGCCCTTATACAAATAGCCCTCACCACAGGCCTATTAGTTTCTCACTCTCACGTCTCTTAACGTAGTCTTAACTAGTTCTTTAACAACTAGTTAGCACTCTTACTTTTTCTTCTTTTAACTCTTCTACTTCTACAATATCTGCTATCAGCAGCATCACTGCGACTATAGCTTCTAGTGTTACTAGAGGTGGCAGTAAGAAGCCAGAAGAGTATCGCGCTACTAGAGGCAATACGTTGAATAAAATTCCGAGGTCGGCCATGTAGTCTGCCTCGGAGACTATCAGCTCTTCGACAACCTCTCGGGGTTGGAGTGACCGAAGCCATGCGCTATCGTTGACAATGGGGCTAAGCGCGCGACGATGGGTGCCCATGGACCTTCTGGCGTCGGGATAATAGCTGCTTCTACCGACCTAGCATCCGAGCGTAGAGCGATGCTCGTGCTGCCGACCTTCATAGAGGTAATTTTCACATCCCAATGGAAGAGCTCAAGGTGACGACGTCATGGAATGCTCATCCACTGACGGAAGAGTCGTAAGACAGTAGTATCGAGGTGGTTCGGTGGCGCTGGCTCTGTTGTTGGCTCGTTGCCACTGGTGTCGGATCATCGCGTCTTTCGAGTTGGATGTTCCAGGCGCCCACGGGCTTGTTGTTCTAACCCGATGAAAACCATGCTCTAAGCTTATCTCAGATAAGCTTGGACGTCAGACACGAGGGGTAATCTCCATACCTTCGTATATGGAGGATTGATCAAGCACTGACACGCACGCTAGCATAATTCTTGGTTGCTGCTTGATCCCTTGAGCTAAAATTTTAGCTTCGATGCAAACCTCGACAGCAACGGCTCAAATGATCTCTAGGTCTCGAATCGGCATCCCCGACTGGGGAAACCAGTCACTATCGGCGTCCCGTTGACCCATTCCGCAAAGACGGCAGAGTTTGACGGTATATCCATCAAGAGGACATCCGGCCGCTGGGCCGTCCTCCAAGACCTGATTGGTAGCCTCGATACGATGTTTGTCCGCGCACGCCACGCGCGCACTAGCTCACGACCGAAGATCAGTAGCTCACCCAAAAAGGGGTCCAACTCGTATCTAGTCAGGCACACTTCCCTTTTCCGCCCGTTTCTGCCGAGTCGAGCACAATGAACGCTCCTATTTAACACTGCTTCCCCGAAGCCAAGACGTCTTTCTTTCTTTCTT
>JAODYC010000004.1:508291-533028 GCA_026262405.1 Curvularia hawaiiensis
AATAAGTGGAGCGCAAGTAGATCCTGCAGTCTGGCAGTCTCGTTTATATTTTGTGCTTAGCCCTAGTTCTATTTGTACATTTCTGCACTGATTCAACTCTTTACATTAAAACTATCGCCCAAGCTTCCTAAACCATTGTATAAAAGCTGCATGCCAACCACAGATGCAATATACAGCCTTGCCTTAGCGTCTTTGACTGTGCCAATAAACTCCTCATTATTAACTCGGCAACTCGCAAGGTCTGTGAGGCTTCCTCTGCGCTCTAGACCAGCTGATTCAATAAGGACTCGACCTCTAGCTTGATTGCACAAATCAGTGGGAAGCACATGTGCTTGCATCATTAAGACTACAGGAAAATAGCTTGGGAAACAGAAATGAGATAATTGACTCCTCTTAAGTCTCGATCCTCTTGAGGCTACATACTAGCTGGTCGATAATTATCCTGGCATCACTTTTAATGCCGCCTCTGTGTGTGATTATTCTTAGAAAAATAGTGCAAGTGCTAGATGCTATGCTCATCGAGGTCTGCAACCCATCGCGTTTCTTTGTCGAAGTTGCTTCGTTCCTCGCCCTTCAAGTTTTGAGTATCTTGACAGCCTTACTGAAACTCTCATTCGGCGTGTAGCCCTCATCAGTCAAGACACCTTGTAACTGTTTCCAAAATTCCTGGCTCTTGTTGAAAGACCCTGCCTCTTCATTGTGTTGCTGTATCTCCTCTGCTGAAAAATGGTACGGACATGTTTCGTTAGTACCAAAGTGATCCCACTCCCTGCAACAGTAGTCAGTCAAAATACTCAAAGGCAAACAGATCAACACACCTCTCAACCCTAGAAGCAATGGAGGATTGGCTCCGATAAACACCGGCGTGGTCCAGGCTCCTTGCCAGTCGATGATGCATGATATCCTGGCTTCCTCGTCGACATAAATGTTACCGGCATGGAAGTCTGGGTGCCAAAGTCTGGGAGAGGCAAGCTCTGGGTCCTTGGGAGTGATATACGGAATTGCAGCCAGAAACTTTTCCAACAGGGCTGTGTGAGCCTCTGGAAACTTTTGATGTGGACTCGTGTACTGCCATGGAGTTTTGTTCGGCTCCTGTGGGTCCGCATGGGCATTGATCCATTCAATTTCACGGCGAGCGACAGACTTTAGGTATTCTTCAGAAGATGTCCCTATGATTATTGTAAGTCTATACTCGAATTTAATAGACATCTAGAAACTTACAGGGACCATGACATGGCATTTCACTGCGTTGTTTCTCCCAGAACTCTCTTCGAGTGATGGGTCCGATGCAATAAATTGATTCGACGTGACTGATTATATCTTGTGGACCACTAGTAACAACAGCTGGCTCACATCCTGGGATACCAATATCGTTAAAATACAATGATCCTAATCTGACAGTATGTAAGCTGAACCGTCTACAAATTCTCTGTTAGAGCAAGCTAAATCTTACTTTTTGAAGGAGACTGAGAGTAGTTTCTTCTCAACGTCTACAAACTCACGAACAATATCACATTTCTTCCGCAATAAAATATCCTGCCAGATTTCGTGGAGTTGGGAACCTCTCGCTTCTTCCATGATGATATATTCTGCTTGGACAGGATTTTGGTCGGTAGCGCTCCAAGCGAGAACTCGTGGGACGGGTATATTCAGAATGGTCCGGGCAAACTCCATATTTGCCACTTCCGATGCCGTAGTCAGTACTCATGGGCCAGCGTTAGGGTGTGGGAGTTTTGCGATGACCTTCTGGCCGTCTTTCATCTCAAGGCGATATGCCTTGTTGTAGTTGCCTTCGCCGATCTTCTCAAAAGATATACATTTGTTTGCACCGACGGCTTGGCAAGCTGCTTGCTGAAGACTAGACGCGTCAAAACGTCGGTATCGCGCTTCCAATTGCTCACGCTCATTCCATAGCCATCGTCCACTCGTGTAGCAGAACAAGGGATTCATGTCGATGTGAGGATGTGAGGACATTGCGCGGCTACCCTCCAAAGTATGTAGTAATCGACAGTAGTGCCGTTTTGCAATATTTGACACGCTTCGACCAAGCGCCATCGCTAGGAACTGGCAAAGAAGCTGTGATGCAAATGAGAAGACTAAGTTGATGAGGCGTTGAAACGCGCCGCCAAGCCCGCAACCAACGACTCTGGCCGTCTCAGACTTCTAAGAACGACCAAAGATACAACTTTCGGGCGGACAAGGGTTCTACACTACCGGGTGGAAGCCACGAGATAATTTTCCGGGTGAACAAGAACGCTGAAAACAAGGGTGTTCGACAGAGCGCACAAGAAAACAGCCACAGGATCATAGCGCAGGTGGCGACCAAACCTGAGAACGGGGCCAGTGACATCACCGAAGATGCTCTAGAGTCTTTCGAAGAGAACAGCTAGAGCTCTCCATTACACTGCAGACTGCCTAAACTGCTCTGATTTGCTTAGTTGGAACCATCGGATAGTTTGCTTTCGAATCAGCTAAGGGCAACCGAACGTCTGCTAGAGGCTGCTAGTGCCAAATTTAGCTAAGTATTTGTTCAAATTACAGTATCATTGCTTCATACGTGCCTTCGTGACATTTTGAGCATGGCCCTATGTTATTTCCATTGAAGCTAGTGGCCTGTTCTTGCCTATGGCTTTGATTAATTACTTCTTGGCGGACAGCTGACGGGCTATACTAAAAGTGAGAAAGCGTACATATTCGATTCGTACAGAACGCCCCAGCTGAGCCATTAAGAGCAGAAATTTGGAAGAGCTTTCTCCTCTCAAGTAGATACTGCTGGCTCTAAGCCTGCTTTTTCCGCGAGCGTTGTCCGTCGCTGCGATGGACGACCGTGAAGATGGGAACATTGCTGTATTCCGATAGAGCAGCGTATTTATCAAACCTCTACAGCTAGAGTCTGCATCAGCATTCGGCTGGCTGGTTCCATATTGACGGGTGTAGTGGGAGGCTGAGGTCGGGCAAGAAGCCAGAAACTACCGTAGCGCATGTTGAGGGAAGCTTTGAGAAGCATGCGCCACAACTTGAGGTGTTTTGGAAATTCGTAGGTGTATACTGTAGGCTGCTTGCTATCACAGCCACGCTGGTACAGCACCGTGGTTGCGATAGGCTCTTGGTAAGGCGTTGGGTGATCTATCCCAAGGTCCCTTGAATCATTGCATCTAGCGAGCCGATAGTCCACCGGTGCCGCAGCACTGCCGAGGTGCCACGCCTTTACACAAACTGCTTCCACGGCAAGTTACAATGATACGGACTAGCGAATCAGGTTACTATTAGAGCAGCCTTCGCTCCCGTGCCACGGCTGTTCATAAGCAGCCACCTATGCATCTCGCTTAGCAGGTACGGAAATGGAAATATAGCCAGAAGGCTAGCCCCTCCATAAAGCCACAGCTATTGGTTTTTTGCCTAGTAGGTAGTCATGTTTTCTACAAACCGAGGCACTCACTCGCTACTTGCCAAGGACTTTGACACTCTTAGCGCCGTTATACATTCACGTGTACTGCTGCATAGCCGTGCTGACTGACGCCACTTTCCCTTCGAGCAGGAAGACCGCTGCGTAATATATATTGATATTAGGGAGCCGAAGTATGGTCTTGGTTTTGTCAAGCCTAATTAGACAGCTGCATCTATCGGGCCTCTGTCGTCCTCTTTTCTCATATCTCTCATCAATGGCTGTCATCCAAACTGACGCGCAAGTAGCTCAGCTATGTCGCTCGGCTTTCGAATCTGAGCATTATTCGAATTTCCGGGAAGCCCTCGATCGGCATGGGCATGCTATAGTCGCGCTGAACCGGTTAGCCGACGATGCTAAATTCCTTGACCGCGAGAGGAAGCGAGTTGCCCGTAAGCAGGTCAAATTTCATGAAAAACGGAGGGAGATCTTGCAACCGATCTTGAATGGCCAGAAGACCAGACTCGACGTTATTCTACCATCATCCTTCAGCGCACAGGAAAGTCTGGCGACACCGATCAACGGATTACCATGCTTAAGTTTGGACGAAATGCTGCTGTCCAGAAGTTTAAAACCTTTGTATGACAGAATGCAGGCCACCGCACCGCAAGGAACTGTAATAAACTCAAAACAAGTGGTCACATCATTCCTGTCTTCTTTGAAAGGAAACTCAGGACTGATACACCCAGAACTTCCGCACATGCTCACTTTGAACAAGGATGGAAGTCACTCGATGTCATTCTACACTCCACTTCTTGACAAGACCCAACCAGACATCGCATTCCATGTGTATCTGAGTTCCGAAAACGTTTTCATCTCGGGCCGCTGGTACTACTTTAAAGTGAAAGACTCTAGTGAGCGGCAAACTCTGTACGTTCTCCAGGGCCTCAAGCGGCGCCGCTATCAGGTTGCAAAAACAACACTGTCGCGGGCTACCGAGTTCACCTCGCCTTGCGTGGAGACCCTTGTCACGCCCGTGCGAAGCACCGGTAGTAGCCTCGATGGCGGCATTGGCCGACAGCTCACTCACTTCACATCCTCTTCTTTACCGGTCGTCGACAAGCCGGATCGGACAAAACATGTCAAGTGGGAACCGCGGCGCATGACATGGGGCGGGCGCAACTTCCTGTGGAAGCAGGGTAGGGGTACGCTAGAGACGGAGCTGTGTGAAGTTAAACGGGAGTGGCCACAACCTGGAAGTAAGACAGGAAAGATGTTGGATGAAACCTTCGAGCCGCTTGTGCATGCGCAGACAAAGTTTGCATTGAAGAAGACGTCGGTAGTAACGTTCCGGTACGGGTGTGGGACAGACTTTTTGTTTCGCGAGTTAGTCCTAACTAGTTTGCTTACGAGCCAATTTGTTATAGGATTCGGCCACTCGGACTAGACTATAACTTTATAAAACAACCAGCGTAGAAATGGAGGACCATGGAAGCAAACCAAAAATCATAGCAACATCGAGTATCACCATGAGGCGACAAAGAAATGTGTTCCAAGAATGCAAACCTATCCCTGGACAGCCAGCAGTAAGAGGTGCGGCTCGAGCAGCTATACTAGACTGTGCAAGAGCTACGTAGCTCTAGATATATGTGAGAGCAGATGAAGGATGAGGCTGGGTCCAAGCTTAGCTTTGGCAATCGAGATTGATGAAGTCAAAACTTGGATGTCGTATAAATGCAAACGAGGGACCATTTTCAATCTTATGTCGCAGTAAGCGGCGGCGCAGTACGTACCTGCCAGAAAGGAATATTTGGCGATGACGGTGTGCCAGCCACGACCTTTGTTCTCTGAAGAGGCAGCTGCGACGCAGCATCGAACAGTCCTCGTGAGGACATGGCGGGAATAGAGCCTGTGGTCGTCGTGGGCCCGGGAACAATGATCAGGGCTCAGACTTTATCCGAATGTACGATTCGCAGGCAAACGCTATCGTTCTGCTCCTGCCGAATGGAATGGCGGGCGAAGACAGCAGCATGATCACCCGAAAACAAAGGTAAAGCCAGCGGCATGTTTGCACACATGTGCTGCATCGCCGGGTCGCTGTGCTAGAATTCTTTCCTAAGGGTCTTTCCTGCTTGGCGCTCGCACGAACAGCGGGGTTCAGATATCAGATTGTCATTTTCAAGGACGCGTGGATAGCGAATCGACGGAGAGCGCTCGGCAGACCTCGGCGATGCTTCGGATCAACCGGTGCCGAGGCTATGGAAATGCCGGATACCTGGAAAGGCAGAAATTGTCAATTTCCAGCAAGAGAGAAAGACGACTCTCATCTAAGATTCGTACACCAACTCTTCAGGACCGACATTCCGCTCATACAGGTAAGTCGAGATATACCTGCCGCACCAAGCTTTCTTGCCATGCAGTCTTGTGCAGATAAGAATTTGCTTAGCTTTGCCGTCTCGCCAATCATGTCCGGCTCCATATCTTCGCCCGTGTTACTTCGCGGATGAGAGGCACAAATTCGGTCTGGTACGAGGGCCGGACTCGTCAAGTGTCGCCACATGCAATCCCCGCTTCCTGTGCCACGCGTCTGTCCCACACGCGAATATGAACCCTTCATTCACCCATCTGCAGCTGCGACTCGTTCCTCTATCGAGACCCCAGCCGATCGGCCCAAAATGTCGTCTGATGAGGAAGCCGGTGCGTACGCCAAGACAGCTCATATCGACGAAAAGAACTTCAATCGCACCAGCCCGCCCAATGTCGAGCTGTACAACAACGCCTACGTCAAGCAAGATGGCGGCATCCTCTCTCGTCTTCGAAGCATCGAATCAAAACTGGACGCCAAGCTTGGTATCGAGTCGGAAGCCATCAAGAGAAAGCTGCCAGAAGAGAAGCAACCTGTTCGCTTCCATGAACAGCTTACCATGTTCTGTCTTTGGGCCTCCGGCACGATGAACACGTCCTGTTTCGCGACTGGCTTCCTCGGCTGGGAATTCGGATTGTCCCTCAAACAGTCCATCGTCATCATCATCTTTTCTTCGCTCCTGGGAGCCGCTCTCACTGGATTCGCAGCCACATTTGGCGCCGTCACTGGTCTCCGACAAATCTCTGCTTCCCGATATAGCTTCGGTTGGTGGCCAAACAAGGTCATCGCTTTCCTCAATGCTGTCGTTCAGATCGGCTGGTCTGCAGTTGCTTGCATCACTGCAGGTCTAGCCTTGGAGGCTGTCGCAGACGGCCACCTCTCTCTTGTTGTGGGCATCATCATTTTGGCCGTAGTCGCTCTCTTAATCTCCTTCGTCGGCCTCAGTGCGATCTTGATCTACGAACGATATGCTTGGATAGTCTTTTTCATCATCTTCATGATCTTTTTCGGCGAGGCAGGAAAATACGCCGACAACACAACTCCCGCAAGTGTGTCTGGGATCAATCAAGCTGGCGCTGTCTTGACCCTAATCGCCATCATCTACGGCAGCTCTTGCTCGTGGTGCACCATGGCCTCCGATTACTACGTACACTATCCTGCGAGCATCTCACGAGCTAAAGTCTTTCTAATGACAACCTTTGGCATCGCGATTCCAACCAGCATCGGCATGATCGCGGGCGCTGTCGTGGCCTCTGCGCTCAACAATAAGCCAGAATGGAAGACGACATACGAAGATAACGGAATTGGCTTCTTGATCCAGGATTTCCTCTACCCACGAGGATTCGCCAAATTCCTCCTTGCCTTGCTTGTGCTCTCGGGAATCAACACTAACGTAATTAGCATTTACAGCGCTGCCATCTCTTGCCAGCAATTTGCTCGCCCATTTGCAAAGATCCCTCGATTTATTTGGACCTTCCTCGTCTTCGCCTGCATCCTCGGCCTTGCTCTAGGTGGACGCGAAAAGCTCAATGCTTATCTGCAGAACTTCCTAGGTATTCTTGGATATTGGTGCACATCGTACTTCATTATCCTCTTCTCCGAGCATTTCCTCTTCCGTGGCGGCAGCTTCGACAATTACGATCTTGACGGGTGGAATGACCCAAGCAGATTGCCATTGGGCCTCGCAGCTGGTACTTCATTTGGTTTGGGAATAATTGGCTGGTTCATGGGCATGGACCAGACATGGTTTGTTGGCCCTGTCGCCAAATTGATTGGCAGCACCGGTGGCGATATCGGTAACGAGATGACACTTGTGATCACTCTAGTCACCTTTATTCCTCTCCGATTCCTTGAGAAGAAGTATGTAGGCCGTTGAGCTCAATAGGTAATACATTGACTCCGTGCTTTGTTCACTACAGGCCATGTTGAACTTTTTGCACCGAACGCCGATATCAGCGGTTTCAAGTGTTCGCCTCGATCGCGTGTTGCAGCGGGCGCCAAGTTTTCGCGTGCGAGTAGGTACTTTGTACTAAATATTCTCATTAGTCTACGCTATGCACAAAGTGAAGCTAGGCTATGATGTAGGACTGGGGTGGGGCAGGTGTGTTGAGGGCGCACGAGATCTTGGCCATAACGGGTCGGCCGTCCTCCCTACTGGCGTCAGAAAGGTATTCGCTGCATTCTCAGGGGAGAAGATGACTCAATAAAGTCGGATACGAATTCGCCTCTCCTGGTCGGCTTTACCGCGCCTCAAAGTGGCTTGTGCAAACGAGCGCACCAGGTTGCTGATCCTTGACATTGGTTATCTGTCTTGCTTACTAACATGCAGTACTCAGGCTTAGCATCTCTGATACTAGGGGGTGCTGTCGTCGTTACATCGACAATTGAAATTGACACATTCGTTTTCTACACTCCTTCCATTCACCTCTTCGCCACTTTTCAAAATTCAAGATGAAGAATATCTTCTACATTACGACTCTGACTGTAACGGTGGCATCTTCTGGTAGCTCCATCAGCGTACCACACAGACAAAACCATTCTATTGACTGTAGTCCCGGCTTTTCCAGCACCGCAGAATATCTCAGCAAACGCGCCTCCCAGGACCTCGGTCTCCCTAAAGACAACCTGAGGACGAACTGTGTTTCAATCGGTTTTTTGCCGTCTGAAGGCGACGCCGCTTCCCCGCGTTATACAATGGCCGAAATCAATGAGAAGCTCGGTGCCGAAGCGAGCACTTACGGTTGGTATGCACAGATTACATCTTCTAACTTCGATGGGAGCCAGCTGCTTGCCGTGAAAGAAGATGTCATCGCGAGCGGGGCCGTGTTTATTGCTTCCGTCATGCCCTCAGTCAACTTCAACCAGATCACTCGTGACATCGCAAATCAAGTCGCCTCTGTTATGAAGCAGTTCACTGACGCTGGTGTAACGGTCTGGCTGCGTTACGCCCACGAAATGAACTGGTACGTCACCGACGGTACCTACCACGGGACTTCCGCAGATTTCCTCGCCTCCTGGAAATACATGTACAACGCTGCATGTAAAGATAACTCTAAAGTCTCCTGCTTCTGGAGCCCGAATCAGGCTGAACGTGCTTCAGATCTGCAACCTTGGTGGCCAGGCGAAGAGTACGTCGATATTGTTGGTATAGATTGCTACCCAAGGTCCGGCGATGATACGTCGTCCAACGAACTGTTTGACCGCTTCTACAAAAGCTTCTATGACACGTACAGCAAGCCATACGACCTGCCCTTCGCGATTGGAGAGACAGGTGCGGGGCCAGGGCAGAAAGAGCAATGGCTTGAGACGCTGGTCACGCAGACGAGCAAATATCCCAACTACATCAGCATGTCATGGTTTGAGTTGGATAAAGAAGTAGACTTCAGGATCGTCATGACAGAGGACGAGACGCTGCAGCAGACTCAAGATATCCTACTTGTAGGCGGGAACGATCGGTGTGCCAGAGGCAGTGATGGGACTACGCCACCGGTGGAGACGAGTGTGGCGCTAAGCGCGACCAGCACGCTGACTCAAAGTGCGACACCAACAAGCACAGCTAAGGCTACAAACTCTGGAGCTGGGTGTGGCTGGGGGTAAGTGCTATTCTTGTGAATTATGTGATTTGATATGCTGACTGGTTGGTGGCAGCTGCTGGGGCTGGGATTGCTCTGCGAGTGTGCCGTGCCAAACGCCTTGGACTTGCAAGGGTGGGTACTGCAAGTGATTCCATGTTCTTTCACTTAGACGCTGCGTGAATCCTTGCGGTAAAACATAGTGGTATAGTTTTTGGTGCTATGGTTCAGTGAAATTTGGGTGTAGCGGTTAAGATAAGGATGTAACTACTTGCAAAGCATTGGCGTCCAAGGCTGCTTGATTGCTTTAGCGGAAGGATCAGTGGCGCCCACTAGGCTGTGGGTATCTTTGGGGGTCGGGTTGAACTTCTCTGTTTCGCTACACGTAAGCAAGACTGGGATCAACTAAGCTCTGTTAGCTAACACTGATAATGCCACAGGCTGTGTGATCCTATCTGTAACAGATCAACGCCCCTCATTTGAAGTGAAGTCCACCTTCAGGGTTCTCTTATTGGTGTAAAGCTCAACCGAAATCCGATGGCGTTACTGTTGAATGGAGTTGCACCAGAAACGGAACGGGCCCTAGCCAAAGAAGAGTTGTTGCCGTTGCACCGCACAAGAAAAGGCTATCTTGTGGTCGGGGTTGAACTTCTACGGACTTGTAGAGAACCTATCATAAGTAGGTGTTAGAGCCGGTCTGCGCGCAGGAATATTGGGTATCTTGACCGATAAGTCCAGATATCCGGGGAAGACCATATAGGGGCTAGATCACGATTGCTAGAGCCAGCTATCGAAGGGGAACGTTATCGGATGATCTGGTCTACCAAGTAATCGCCTTCTTCTAACTCTCAGCCTGCACTTGTCTGCAGATCAATTCATACTTTCACGCAGTGATTTAACCCAAAAAATGACGGATGACGACGCCCAATACTCATCAGATGCTTCTTTTGAGATGTTTGATTGCTATCCAATTGTGTAGCTCTTGATACAATACAATCTGGGTTTTGTGTAAACTGTTCCTTTGGCGGTTTCATTCCTGCATGAAATAGGGGAGAGCATGGGTCCAAAACGATCATGATCGGTTACATGACTCCATACGAGGGTTCTATATTAGGAGAGGGCATCCGATGATCTTGGGTGACCCCGATTCTCGCTATCGTTACTCTCTTTTCAGATTCTAAAACTTCCTCACACTAGTTATCTCTTACGCTTCAGCAACCGCGACACTTCGCAATGGCCTCAAGAACCACTAAGCTGTTGCTTCTCTTTACTCTCGCACATATGTCGCTTTCATCGGGACAGATAGGGCTGTTCATCAACCAGCTTCTTGGGTACTCATCTTTGGCCGATTGCGCTATGTTTCAGGTATCGACTATTGTACGGGACATGGAGGATGGATGTGGTGATGATTCAAAGACCACTTCGTACGACTGTTTTTGTCACACCTCCTCGTCCTACTTCAGCAGTTTCATCGGATCGAAGATGGAGAAAGCGTGCGCGACCGAGAATCCAAGTTTCCAGAAAACCTCGGCGGTTGAATTATTTGATTCGTATTGTCACCTTGGAGACATTCTTACATCTGGTATGCATGGTTCTTATAGCTTATAATTGCCCGGCTATCTGTTGATCTCGATCAGTGACCTCTTCCGCATCTTTATTGCTATCGGCGGCTTCATCGGCAGAGTCAAGCTCAATGGCAATATCAACGAGCGTTTCTGCCTCTCCCGTATCCACTCCGCATATGGCAAGTGCATCAGCGTCACTAAATCCTCTACCGTCCTCAACGGTACAGCACCCAGAAGACATTCAGTCCCCAAAAAACACCAAGAATACGGCCATTGCTGTAGGGGTCACCGTGCCAATTGGCATCGTCGCTGCAGCCTTCGTGTCATTTTTCATTTTCTGGAGCAAAAGACAGAAACCACCTGAAGCACCGGGCATGACGGACCATAGCATCAATGACGATAAATACGAATTCACGCAGAACGCCAAAGGAGTCCCACCAATCTACGAATTGCAACGAGACACTGTTCCTCTTCGATCCTTAGAGCTTGATGGCAAGATGATTATACACAAGATGCCATCAGCCAGGGAATGAGCTACTAAAGAAGTGATTCTGGTTCACAGCAGCATTATGCGCTGCGAAAAGGAAGAGGAACCAGAACAGGCACATTTTAGATAACTATGTAAGTACCACAGATATGACAAAATTTAAATACGAGCTATTGCGGTACCAGAATGTGAGGGTCCCAAAATTGTGGCAGATTTCGAAAGCAACTTGTGACCGAGAATGAACCAAAGTCCACCAGGAAGATTATCCATGGAATACCTCAGGTAGTACTGAACGCCAAGCCATGGAGTACCTCTAACCGTGTTGCTAATATCATGGAAACATGTGTATCCACTTTTCCTTCAATCTGTTGCTTTGATTTACTTAAACCCCAATTTTTATTTCAGAATCGACAGCCTTGCCTAAAACCTGGACCCGACCTTCCGTGACAAGCTACTGGGAAACTTCCATGAGCCCAGCCATTGGTCCGTGTTCTGCTGATCCTGTATTCTAACAACCCTTGAATATCTCACACGGCCAGATCTCCTTCCCTTCGTCTGTAAGTGATCATTCCCAAGTACCAATTGAACCTTTACAATGAGCTTTCATAGCCCTTTTCTTTAAACTTACAGACGTGTGTATCTGCACATACAGGGAATTTAACCGCTCTTCGCACAAGTGGCCTCTAGCATCACTTGGGAGGGCCAACCAGACTACAGCTTCGGTCCCCGAATCGTGGATTGGAGGAAGTTTTATTCCCGATTAGTCTCAACATCCTGCAAGCCACAGCGGCTTACAGCAGCGAACAGATAGATCAAGTCTATGGAGTATGTCTCAAGACAATGTAGTCTTAACATAAGATCTCAACCGAAGGAAGAAGCAACAGCTGGTATATCTAGTTCTTCCGGTGTGTCATCCGCAGATTGCCCGTCTCCATTTTCTGCAAGTTTCTGCAAGTCGAAATCACATTGTCGTATCTTGGAAAGTCCGCCATTGTCGGTTGTGCGGTGAGAATCGGTACCATTGTAGCTCAGACGATGCCTGATCCTTTGTCCAAGCCACCGCTGCAAGTTCCGGAGCGGGCACGCCCTTGAAATCACATAGAGACACGGCTTCTATGCCGCAGACCGTATCGTGGAAGGATGGGAGCTACGCTCAGCCCCCGAAGTGGCTTCGGCTGCTGCCTTCCGTCCCCTGAGAACCTTGCTAGCTCATTGGTATTGCCGTCTTTGTTGACCAACCTCAAACAGATTTAGGACCTCTTTGTCTAATTGTTGTTAGCCTCGTTTCTTGTACCCGCCCGCATTCGTTGCCAAGGGCAGATTATGAGCTTATTATTACGCTCATTAGCGCCATGAACACATGCCATGACAAGGATGCAAGTGCAGGTGTCCTAATTCTTGGAAAGTCCTGATCTAGTCTGAGCATATGCTGTCTCGAATTTCTATCTATGTGATCTCCAAAGCGTGCTCAGCGGGCCGCTTTAGCATATGGGATAACTTGACAGTAGTCCTGACATCCGGTAGGAGAAGATACCTGCAGTAGGGCCGCAATAGTCGATTCTGTACTGTCACGCCCCGGGACTGGCTGCCTGTTTCTTCTGGCTACGATCTAATGGTCTATAGTTAGATTGTGGGTACGCTTGCACTACATAGCCGGTCCGAAGTTACAGGGATCGGATCGGATCGGATCGCTGTTAGCAGCCCTCAGCATCAGTCTCCGAATTTCTCTCAGCCGTTAGTTGATCCCTGGTTGCCTTCTTAGGGCAATCTCCCATCCCGTGTTGGCTGCAGCTGTAGTAGCAATGGCTTGCATAGCAATACGGCCTACACTCTTGCATCCTGCCGGTCTTACTATGTAAGGAAAGGCTGGCTACAGTGGCGCTGTGGGGTTCCGAATACGAATCAAGATCCGATTGTCCTCTTTCGGCTCATCTGACCGGCCAGAGCGGGCCCTAGTGAGATCGGGAGCCAGCTGCTATCTCTATCTGAGACTTGCGGGTCACCAGCTCCTGCGCATGGATCTAAGCGCTCTGCGGGCACGTAAAGCCCAACCGCACAGCACCATGCCTTGCTATTTTGAGGCATGATATGTCATTTTCAGACATCTATTTTCAACACTCAGAAAGTCTGTTTTTCGATCCTCTCGTATCATTCCACTGTACATGTAATGAAGACAACACGCGTGCTTTGGTATTTCAGCGCATTGGTCAGTTTATTCAGTTCGTATCTTGTCTCCACATCCGTAGGCTCATAATGCAGTAACATGCTCTGTGTTGGTTACTCCGCAGTATGGAACAACGCCACTTTCTTCTCCTTCACATGCAATGAAACCATATGGTGTGAGCGCTAGACCTTTATTTACCGTAAGTCACTGTGCCTTGATACATCGTACCTCGCTTATTGCAGTGAACGTCCAGTAGCACTTTGTTGTCCCCCCCCATAAACATGGGCGTGATCCTTCTTACTGCACCAAGTCACCACTGCCGAATAGGCAAAACCTAGACGGAGCAAGTTCGTGAAGATTACGACACGAAAGGTTAGAAGCGTGCCTTTAACATCAAGCGACTGTTCTCTACTATATAAGGGTCGCTCTTTTGAAGTGACCTAATTTCACAAATTGTGAATCCGAAAATTACAATCTTATTCAGCTTTCTAGCTAGAAATCGAATACGCTCAAACAGAATCATGAAGTTCATTCTATCTCTGGTTGCCTTTGCAGGGATTTCCCTAGCCTCTCCTGCTTCATCCAGCGAAAATCCATCATGGTCGCTCATCAAACGGAACTTCGGAAACTGCAATGGGTGCGGCAAATGCAACTTATCCAACACATTTATTGGAAACTGTCATGATGCTGTCAACAAGTTCCAAAGTGGCTTCAACTACAACTCACGTATGTTAGGATGGACCATTGCTTTTTTGATACTAATTAGAATTTCGACAGATCAGAGGTTCACGGTTGGGGATTGCTATGCAGACTGGTACTGCAATGGTGCATACCCAGTGAAGGACGGGGCCGACATCAAAAACGTATTCAACGTTGGCATTTACCAGAAGGCAGGTTGTAAAGCATGTGGAGAGTAAGTATACAGCTAGCATCCTTGAAATGTTCTCAACTGACTTGTGCGTCCAGGTGGTGGTTGGAAGATGGAAGTAACTGTCATGGAACTGTCCAAGCCAAGGGCTGCTAAGCTCGCTGCCAAGGCTTTTGAGTGCTGGAACAAGCCATCTGTAAGCATTTGGCTGTACAGAGAGTGTATTCTGGGATGATGCACATGATGTTGGAAGCAAGTTTAGATGCAGGGTCATTAATAGATAACCACACAACTATACATGAACTTCTAAGTAAACACTGCCTGTATCTTTGTACAGCCCAGAAATCTATACAGTACGTCGTGTTCACCTTGTGCAGGATAACTCTGCGTTTTTGTTTCCAGGCAGTCTAGAATGTGCTCAATGTTATGGACACGGGCGATGAGCATAACTTGTACGAATGCAACCAGAGTAGATACGAGTCGGAACGAATAAGTTTTCTTAGATGCTTCAAGTTCGCTCTCCTTCATCACTCCTATATGGCTGACTGTTCTTAATGCCAGGTGGTTCATTGGTTCATAGGTTCATAGCCAGGAGAAGTATCACGTACGGAACTTCATAATGCGGTCTGTTTGTGCCGAGAGGTCAACCTCGCCATAAAGTTGGTTGACCTGCCCAATCTAGTAGCCCGTATGGGATCCGAAAACATTGCACATTAAGTAATTACTCTACCGTGATTGAGATGTAAGTCTAATGTCTCATAGGCAAGACTCATTCTTCAATACGGCATAGTAGCGGTCTTTTGCAGGCTATCTGGAGATTTTTGGATTGGAATGTTATATTTAAACGCTGAGATGCCAGAATGGAGATCGAAACCCTCTACCAACACCTCGGTGCCACTCCAGGCTCTAACGCAAGGTCTGTGCTGCTACGTTAACTTGCCTAACACCATTCTGACGTGTTGCAGACTCTAGGACCGTGGTCTCTCAAAAGTCCTACTGCAGTGAAGAAAGCAGCAGATACTGCATGATTGTGTTGTGATTGCATGACAATCTGAAGTGATTGCATGTACTATAGAACAGGATACATAGATTCCTCAAACCATAATACTTCCGAGGTTTATGTTAAGGAAACTTTGGTGACAAACCATGCTTGCTCGTAGATCATCATCGACTTCTACCACATCTTCGCCTTGCAATCATGCTCTCAAGTCATTTGCCTGATTGAGTGAGTACTTGAATGAAGTATGGCACCCGCACTTCTCCACCAACTACATCTGGGTAGGTCAATTCAAAAGTGGTGAAGGTGAAGCGTCCTCCGTTCCCACCACTAACAACTTCCACAAACCCCCACCGCAAAGGCAGGAATACACAGTCCGTATCTTCAGGGTATTTGTGGAAGTTGGGGCTAATGGCTGCACTGCAAGTACTGACCAGCAGCATAGTATACGTTGGCTGCCGGGCCTCAGTTCTCACACTCTTAACGCCGTGCGTCGAGTCGAATCCAATCGTCAATAGACTGAACACCAGTAGACAGCCATCAATTGGCACGAGTGTCTCCTAGAAGAAAGCTGAAAACAACCTTTATCCCGTTTCTTATCGCAGATAGCTACGCTTTATAGTTGACTACAGCCTAACGAAGTTGAAACTCCTTCCATGCTTTCTTTGGTGCAGGAAGTGGTCGCCAAAATTCCCAAAGTGGTCGCGTTCCATCGTCATCCAGACTTCCAGGACTCAATCCCCTATACTCAGAAACCGTCATCATATCACTACCCATTTTACCAAGACCCACTCGCTCATATACTCCATCCTCCACTTCCCGAATCACCAGAACATACAGACTTTGCAATGGCTTTCCTTCAGTGGTGTGAAGCAAATGTATCCCAGTGAACCTGGTATCCGGAAGGATAGGTGTAGTGCAAGTTGGCGCGAATGTCCATACGGATGGTTCTTTATCTTCGAGTTCTACTATTGCATCATACACCAAGGTGGAGGAATTTGTCCGTGTCTGACTTCCACAAATTAGCACCGGGAAGGTCCAGGTGGAGATATGCAAAGTGTCGGAGATCTTCATGCTTATGTCATCGTAGGCGTGACAGAATTTCTCCATGCTAACAACGCTACCATCTTCAAGCTGAATCGAGATTTGAAGATCCTTGTTCGGGTCCAGCAGTTCCCAATCCCGGCCTTGTATTTCCCACCTTATCTTGCTTCGCCAACCTGTCCAGGACCAGGACGGAAACCCCTCACGCCGCTCTGCTGGTGCAATCACCCCCCAGCATAGTCCCCCATAAAATCCTTTGAGTGGAGATGGTTCGCGTAGACGTGGCTTTGATTCCTGACTAAGTCTTCGTTGTGAAGATGTCGAAATCATCGGCACGCCAGCACAATGTAACACTCGTTTCCGGCTCCTTGCAAAGGCGTGTAAGACGCCAAGAAACCCCTTCAAGATGTCAGTAGGATTGGTCAGCTGCCTGTTAGTATATTCTTCGATTCTTTGGACTATCTCCCATCCTGATGTGCCGACTCCTCTCGGGAACATCCCAATGTTGATTTTGTCACAAAATTGTGCTTTGAAACGGTGGCCGTTCTGAGTATGGAGGCTTCGTAAGGGTAGGTTGAGAGCTTCACAACAGTACATGCCAGAGCACTCGAAGTAGACCTGACTGTCGGTGAAGACAAGTCGTCTGGGAGAAAGAATGCCTTCTTGATAAGTCCAGCCTCGTTGAAACCATTTCGAATGTCGTATCTCGCCTCTTGGATCTGGAAGAGACGATATCAGCATGTGTCCTCGGACTATTCCGTGCGGTTGGGGTTGTCTGCATCTTTTTCCGACACCTGGGAGGCCGTGATTGGGGGTCGCTCCTGCAGCAGCAATAATTGTAAGATAAGCACAGCTGTAGATCAAGTCCATGTGCCCCACCTGTTCCTGCACTTCAGTTGGCTGAGACTGGTTGATGCAAAACCGGTCTATCCAGAGAAATCGCATACCCAAGGATCGAGTAATGACAATAGTGTCTTCAATAGTTTCAGGCAGTTGAGGCGGCAACTCTCGAGAAAAATCTGGACCTCTCTCACCCGCTCCCCATACATAACTCAGGGCCACGTATTGGACTCCAGAGCCATGAACAATTTGTCTCGTCTCACAATCGATTACTTTAAACGAGGTGATTGCAGAGAGTGAGGATGTGATGAACTTGGACGAAAGTGGTCCATCTCCTATACCACATGTACTAGAATGATTGTCTTGGCAGTAGTTGATCCAGCTTTTGATTAACTCAGGGTCGATCTTGGGTTGTATAAGTCGAATAACTGGGGCATGCTCTGATTGTTTGAGTAGGAAAGCTGAGCTTCCGTCAATGGCGAGCATGGTTGTATCGACAGCTTGCCAACCTCTTTCCGGGATTCTTTTACTGCTCAAGGATCGAAGTTCATGGCTTTTGTAATTTCTTGCTTGCGCCGGAACGATTTGAAGCATAAGTTGACAGAGCGAACAGCTATCGATGCTCCAGTTTCTTGTCGAATTCAGTTTGTAGAATGGTTTGCCCACTCTTGTAAGATGTTTCGTCCGGAACGCTTTGTCTAGATTGATACGTTTACATCTTTTGCAGATGTCAAATCCCAGGATAGATGCAGCAGAAACTAAACATGTCAGCAACGCAGAGTGAACGACAAATTCTCTATACCTCGTCTTTTAGGCTGCGATCGCCTGAGTGGCGGCTGTTCACGTCTAGTGGACACCATTTTGTACACGATCGCTAGCTATACACAGTTGAAAGCACGAGTTATCTAAAAAGAAGACAAGGGAAGCAAGCCGAGCTTTTGTCTTCATCGTACTGCGCCCTCGCACAAACTGCGCCGCCTCCTGGGCCACTGAACATAGATGTGTCCTGAATCTGAGACGTAATTTGTCCCGATTGGCGCCAACAGAGTGCAGCTCTCATAGGTGCACTGTACTGCAGTGACTTGAAACGGTGATGAGACGTCCAAGGCTATTAAAGAAGGCGGCTATAAGCTCGGGTATACTATAGGTAGGTATTTTCCGGCCACACAGCATGGTTTCTGGCCACCCCACCCAAAGTAGCCACTCAACTCAAAGTCGCTATTTCTTCGACAACAACGATTATATTTACCACTCATTACGCATAGAGCTAAGAGAAAGCGCTGCGGCTTCTGCTGCTGCTTTTTTAGCTTCTTTTCCAGTTCAAATAGTTGCCCGCTGTGCCTGTAGAGCTACCGCTCGGTCAATAGCAGCCTTGATACTCTTAACGTTACTAAAGCGTTCATTTGGGATAAATCGAACTCTTTTTCTTGCGCGAATTGTCTTATAGCTATCTAGTTGATGTCTAAGCTGTTGATCCTAAGCTTCAAGTTGGGTAGCTCTAGTATTTACCTCCGCGATAGCCTTACCTGCTTTGCCAAGCACGAGCCAGGTGCTTCGTGAGAGAGATTCGGACAGTACAAGCTGCTGTTGGATCTTATGTAGAGCTTGAGAGCTCCGAGGGGTATTAAAGACCTGTTCTGGTAGTTCTTGGGCCTAACAAGCGGCTGGCGGAGTGACTGGTCGGCCAGTTATTTGGGACGAGAGCAGCACAATGTCCGGGTTGTATGGACAGAGCCCGGCAGCCCTCCAGAAAGCTCTGACAACATGCTATCAAAGTCCTTCTGCTCTAGCTTTATTGTATGATATAATAAAGTGCTTTTTCTTTACTTGCGCTGCGTCGTCAAGCGCTGAGGGAGCTTGAATCTAATAACGATAGTGAGACTTGAGTACAGAGAAGGGAGCTAGATTTAGTGACTGCAGCAAGTGAGAGCCATGCCCAGGAACAAATAGTAGCTGGGTCTTGTTCACCTTACAGAGCCACATGAAGTCGATAGGTGTGTGGGAGACATAGCCATCAAGGAGAAGTAGTCGATATCCACCACTTGCAGGCGCAGTACACTAGTAGGGACCGTCATGTTCATGTTGAAAGAGTTAGTAGAAGTTGTCTTTACCGGCTTAGCCAATGGTGCTACTGCCTGTTGGCACTTGTAATAGAGACCGACATGGATATCAAGAAAAAGGAAAGTCATCTCGAGCCAGCAATAATGATAGGCTCTTGTTCAGTGACTTCGCTTTGTTGTACTTGGTATATTCAAAGCTATTTCCAGTTTTGCACGCCGGGGTAGAATACTCAGCTGACGACAGCTCGTTCAAACCTTCGATCTAACCGTATCTACCAGATTCCGACCACATTGTCACTACCAGATGTTTTCACAGTGCCGTGAAACGTCTGCGATATGCTCTTATTCTGTGCGTCCTTTGACATCCCGACCTTGTTGCGGTCCCCGCCTGCCTCCGTGGTCTTCTTGAACTCCTGTATAGTTCGTACGATCGAATGTCCAACACATTCTCTGGCAGATGATTGAGTCTGACAAGACGGGTGTTGAAGGGTTTTACCGTCACCCGAGAGGGTGGTCTTTTCCTCAGTCACGATTGTGTTGGAAGACATGTAGGAGGCAATATCGTCAAGCGTTATCTGGTTTTGAGATTGTAAAGACCTGCCACACACATCAGCAATTATGTTGCCCTTCCCTGGCCTACTCACAACTGAGACCCCACGATTGTAAGTACGATTGTCTCTTTCGCTGTGCGGATCGTCCTCAAGACTTCTCCCGTCTCCTTTTTGTGAATGAAGTAACCAACTCTCTTCCGCCAGCTATGGTCGTTTAGTACTGTCCAAAGATGCAGATTTGCGCTAAGTTTAGCACAAGCCTGTTCGCAATGCTCTAAAGCCCTCGGAAATCCAAACCGCTTGACTGCAGCGGCTAGGTGTTCGTTGTTAGCTGTCTGTGTCTGAAATTCGATGAGACACTGCTGAAGAACCCCAATCTCGACTCGTATACTTTCGATTTCTTCCGGTACGTTCCTGAGGTCCTTGATCGCGTTGTAGAGTAAAAAGATGCTGCGGAACCCAAACTCAGTCAGCCCAACGATAGCGGCGATTTGCTCCAGTCCAGCCATTTGGTCAGTATCTATACTGTTACCCTGGCACGGAGAGATGGGCAACTTAATCTTAACAAGCGCCGTGGCGGTGGTAGTAATTGAGAATTCCTGCACTATTCGTGGGGCGTACTTTGGCTCGTTAAACCCTACCCAGTTGGCGAGAATCAATAGACGCTAATGCAGCGCTTATACCACACAGCCTTCGGCTGTGTTCACCGGTAACTAGTCATGCCATCTGCCTTGTCCATTCGCCTGTGCCAAAGGATAACCGGGCGCATGATCTTGCAGACACTTATTATTCACTGATCTCGATGAATGTACTCCCGAGGGCGTCTAAGTTATTTTTCGCCCCAATGGCGATTTCCCAGATCGAGCAGACCTTTCTTGGAGATATCGGGATCAAAGACTCGCATCATGTGCAGATCGGCATTTTTAACACTGATTCAGGTACGTTGCTCAAACTGCCAATCCACACACAGTACTCATCACGATGCAAGCTCGCGAATCAAAAGAATGGATGAATACACTAGCAGGTAGCTCCAGCATCCCTGAGATATCGAAGGCGAATTTAGCGATTAACAACTTGAAACATCGACTACTTGACGACCAAAATCTTCGAGACTGTCTACTGAACACGAAAAAGACAGTTGTCCTGGAAGGCACACCCGGTGTGGGGAAAACTACAGCAATCCTCGCGCTCGTCGATGAATTGAAACAGACCAAGGGACAGCAAGATCATGATCAGAAGCACCAGCTAGATCAACCTGCATCACAAACTCCTCAAAGTTCTTTCGAAATTCTTGGTGGATATTTCAAGGAAATCGCTGATTGTCTATGCTCTGCTGCGATTCGGCTTCTTCTTAAAGCCCGCCTGCTTCGAGGACTGATTGCAATAGTTCTGGATCTCACGTCTCCCCCCTTACCAATCCAACAACAGACTCCCGAGAAGAGAATCGAATCCATCCCACCTCTAGTGCCTGCTGTTGTCTTGTTCAGCGTAGAGAAGAAAGATGAACAAACATCGGCAAAAACACTTGGCTTTCTACTAGTTCAACTCGTACAACAAATTCCTGAGGCTATCCCGCATTTCCTCGAGTTAAAGCGCACTGCCGACAGAACAGGAATCAAACCTTCAGAATCAGACTTAGAGGACGCGATCATTGTTACAATCAAAGGGCGCCGAGCCTGCCTTTTTCTTGATGGCCTGGACGAGTGTAGCATAGATTTTCTGGAAGAGCTTTTACCGCGCGTAAAGAAAATCCAAGATCAAGCTGGTATTGGCATTGTGTTTACCGATCGAAGCAATCAAAGCAAACAAACCTGGAAACAATACTTTCCATCTGCGACAGGTATACCAATGTGGGCGGAAAATGGTGACATTGATGCCTACATAGAGATGCGCCTGACCAAAATGGCCAACCGGACGGAATATGCAGGTCATTGGCTACATGATGAGACGTCTCGTGCAGAAGTAAAGAGCGTCATTGTTAGGGCTTCTGGGCGAAGGTACGTGCCATGAGCACTGGCCAAATTCGGACTAACAAGGTGACAGATTCATTTTAGTATGTTTGAATGTCGCTTACATCCTAGGATCGCATGGCAAAACAGCACTCGCGAAAGATTTGGCCGTTGTACGGAACATGGGATGCGATACACAGTCCAGCGAGAACCAGTATCACAAAGAAGTCTTGACGAAAGCCTACAGAAGGAACGTTGACCGTGTTTTGGAACAAGATCTACCTTGGCGCCAGCGTAGGTACCCGAGGTTGGTCCTGGGCTATATGCGGGACGCGTGTAGGTCTCTTACCATGATAGAACTATGTTACTTTGTGCGCATGGAAATCGGTGACGACGTTCCCGTTGCGGATGATATACCCACGTCAGAGCAGATAAGAAACATGTGTCAGGGTCTCATCGACTCGAGCGATTCAGATTCTGTCCGGTTCTTACACACGACCTTCAAAGAATACCTCGCAAGCCAGGAAGGTCTACATCAGGTTCCAAATCAGGACGCACAGCTAGGTGGAGGTTGTGTGACATACTTGTCCAAGACAAAGGACTTGACTAGAATATGCTCCAACAAAAGCGACCTGACACAACGTTTAGAACAATATCCTTTCCTCAGTTATTGTGCAAGATACTGGCACAAACATTTTGCTCGATCCTACAAGATGAAGACAGCCGATCCAGATCGACAGGATCAAGATAAAACGAACCACGTTTACGCAGCAGGTTTGGAAGCGGCTTTAGACTTCCTCATATGTGCGCCCCGAGTAGAAGCATCGTTTCAGATAGCCTTGTTCCCAGACCCAATCCTTCAAAAGGCGCTTCTTGGCTATCTAACCTCATCCAAATTCTCTGTTGCTGCAATTACCATTTCTCTCGAGCCTCAACGTGGGCTCGACGCATACCAACCCAATGGCACAACCGGATTACATCTTGTCTGTACTCATGGCCTGGATATGCTATTTGATGGTCTAACTCGCGACGTGGTACCCAGAGTTCTCGAAGCTAGGGATCATCGGGGAAGGACGCCTCTTCATTATGCTGCTGAAAATGGTCACTTAGGCTTAGTGCAACGTCTTGTTGATTTGGGAGCAGATGGTACTAAACGTGATGGCTTAGGGCAAAACCCGTTTCAACTAGCCATCACTGAAAATCGAAACCCAGTCGCGGAATGGTTTTTGGATAAGGAAGGCTCCACCGACGTGAACAACCAAACACAATACGACCACAAAACTGAGGCCATTGCAATAACATTGATTCGAACAAACGATTCTGGAAGGCCATGGACTACGGGTGGGTACTCTGCAGTTAGCGGACGCTCACCACTGCATGATGCTGTCAAAGCAAGAAATTTGGGGCTTGTCCAGCGCATTCTAGCGGCAAGAAACACGGTAGTCGACAGTATGGACTCTCAAGGCATGACACCACTTCACAAGGCCTCAAAGATTGGAAATTTGGCGATACTGAAACAACTTGTGGCAGGCGGAGCGAAGATCGACCAGAAGATTGGGATGACTCCAAATGACCAGCCTGATTCGAAGCCCGCACAAGAGCACCCTCACTACCAGGGTACGGGCTTACATCTTGCATGCAAGTATGGACATACTGAGATGGTAGAATATTTCCTGCAAGAGGCTCCAGAGCTGGTAAATGTAGCAAACGCTCGTGGAATGGTCCCTTTGCACATGGCTGCGATGGCACTAGATGCAAGTGTAGCTCGACTCATACTGATGCATTGCACAGACGTCAATATCCAGGATGAACAGGGTGACACACCACTACATTTTGCAGCCGTCCATGGATCTTTCAAAACTGTGGAGTTTTTAATCGACTATGACGGGATCGACCTGAATGTGCGCAACAAGATGCTTCGTACACCACTATTCGCCTCGATTGGATGCATAAATCCTGAGAACTTCTACGTTCTCTGGAAAAGGACGGATGCGCATCGTGATGATCGGGATGTGTCTGGGAGAAGTATGTATGAATACGCACTACAGGGTACATTTTGGGATAAAGGGCCTCGTGATGGGATAGTGGAAATACTATCATGGACACAGGTAGCTACTGGTGCGTACTGGAATGAGTCGGATGCATATTGATTTTGTATGTGCTGTAATTGCTTTCTCACAGTCACTTTTTAAACGCCATGAGGGCAAGTTTAGATTCTTGGCATCATGTGAATTTTTCTCTTAAAGGCACAAATGCAATCGATTCATGAGTCTCTTGTATATCATTTCATGTTTTCATAATGGAGTAAGGATCCAAATCGACTGAAATCGTCCGAGGAAAGGCAGTGCGAGCTTTGCCTAGATTCTTCATCAATTGTTTGATCAAGTGCCACGATCTACCTGGGGGGAGGTTCTTGAAGGCTGAGAGGGTGTCTTTAGCCGTGCTCGGTTGCGCTGATCTGTCCAATTCGCTACCCACATAGGGATTAAACACCACTTTAAGCAGGGAGACGATATAATTGCTATTAGACTTTTTAATCACTCGTTTATATATTAAGAGGCCGATAACGATATTAGACGCGTTTTGCTTAGTTTCAACACCTCTTTTTTAATATAATGAAACCTGAATTATAATTATAAGTAATTACTAAAAGATAGGTCGATTGGAGGCCGCCATCACAGGCTACAATTTTAGAGTTACCATATTATAGCGCCATATAGCGAAGCAAGCTTAGGGAGCCACGCTGACGATGGTACTTTAACGGCCTGATAGTCAGAGAAGCTCTCTACCTCTATTACCCACCCGCTAGAGAAAAGATAAGAGGGGCGAAAAAGAAAGCAAAAAGATAAACTAAACTCTCCAGCGGGGAATTGAACCCCGGTCTCCCGCG
>JAODYC010000004.1:539621-551450 GCA_026262405.1 Curvularia hawaiiensis
TGTGTGTGTGTGTGTGTGATGTGCTGTAAGGTATGGGTAATGATGTGAGACCTGCGTGCACTATTATATGTTTCTAACCTCCAATCAAATTACGGAGTACCGAAGTGAGGATGTAATAAAGTAAGCCTAATAAGTTGACTGTGTTGTGCTTACAGTCTAATTTCGGAAGATCTCCTAATTAGACCCTAGGGAATATAAACTTCAGTTAGTGTTATATAATACGAGCTTATGGTGGCAAACATAGTATCTCTAGTAATACTTGCCGTCTTTTCTAAACTCTACAATCTCTAGACGGCAAATGCTGAACGTCTCACCACGTATGAGCTATTTATCCCGCCATGAAGCAGGGGCCCTTGTTTAGTGCACTTGTCGATAGTTCTAGCAGTAATATTAGTATCGCAGCTGTAATCTAAGTGTAGTAAGCGCCAATAGCGTCAGTAGCTTGGTAGAGCAGTCGTCGGACAGTCGCGAGAGTTGTGATGTTAGGATAGTAGTACTAGCAGCAGCAGTAGCAGTAGTACTAGTTTTTTTAATCTATAGCTATAGACTATTGCCTTAACACTATAGAAATATCCAATATAATAACGCTTCCTATTAGCTAACCTAATCTATATAGATCCTAAAGAAGTGCAAGTATATATTAGTGAGGGAGTCATGGCGCGATATAGATCGATTGGTTACACAGTGTAAGGAGAGTTTAATTCTTATACTGAATAACAAACTATAGCGAAGAAAGGGTTGGTAGCAAATGGATAGCCAACAAATGTTGGGGAAAGAGGCCGTCAAAAATGTCCACTATTAATGCAGTGCTATTTGCTAAAGATGATCCAATCATTGTAGAACGCGGGATAGAGTACTATTTCGCCGAGCGAACTACATCCTAGGTGTTCAACAGGAATATTGCACAAAGCGAAGAGAGGAATTACTAACTAGCCCGTGGTCGAGAATTGGTAGTACTGGCACCAAAAAATAGTTTCTTGCATACCTAGCGACAAGAAAACTTGGAACGTCAATGGATAATAACTGAACACCTTCAACTTACACTATTACTAGAGAGAAGCCTAGAAATGAATGGATCCATTAACAGCCGCAATAAAGTTAAACTTCCCTAGACTACATCTTGCAACCCTATTTGTCGTAACAAGACTGCAATAGATATAGCTCACGTCAAGATTCTATCTTCTCTTTAAAACCTACTATATTATTATTAGAAGGAAATAATTATATCGAACTTCTACTCATAATCCGAGCCTCGCCTTTACTCTGTGCTGGATAGGCTGAACAAGGTTGACAAAAGGGAAGATGCCAGGAAATAGTTCAGCAAAGGCTCGCTACGGGGTTTTAGAAAACCTCTGAGCTTAGACTGTGAATTCATGCTGTGTTGTTGAATCTGTAACCCTGGAAATCCTGTGTGAAAAACCTTGGCCATAAATATTCTGACATGATGGGGACATGACTGCGAGCGCCGTCACAGTACGGCCCTATTAGCTCTATCTAGCAGGGAAACGTGCTTTCCACGAATTTTGTGCACTCTACTATGTCTTTTCATGTGAAACAGATGCTTCTATTTAATTTTATTATTCTAGTTCTGCATTTGTATCTCGTTAATATCGATTAAATTCCTACTTATGTTTAGTGATAGCTATGTTTTACTATTATTACCTAGATCGATCATGCGGATGCCCTTATTTTTCGATTCTTGCGTGGGGGCTATCAACTCAGCCCTTCGCGTTATTGAGGTTGACCTCGTTTGCCTCTATAGCGATACCTATGCTTTAACACAATCTTTTCGTCCATTATAGCTATCTTGAATCCAGAGATATCTGATCCAGTCAGCTGGAAGCTATCGATCACTCTACCTCCTGATTTTAGGGAAAGGCTTCAAAGTAAATACATGGAATAGATGATAGTCAAGATATATAACTGCTAACTGGAATAGAACAATAAAGATATCTTTACGATCTGAATTCAACACAGAGAACTACAAGCTGTTTACTAAGCCGCCTAGTGATGGAGCTGCCATTATAGTTGTATATCTTCAACTTTAATAGTAGCTATTTATTAACTCTAGCTATTACCAAGCTATACTTATAAAATTCTAATATACTAATACTAATATGGACATTGTTAGTAAGGGCGCTAGATAACGGCCTTTACCTAATAGTAGGCTAAATACGAGAAGGTGATAGATAAGTGTCATGACCTGGCTCACTCTAACGAGTTTAAGTATATGTACTATTACATGCAGACTGGTCAGTAGAACGCTGATTGCTCATATCTTTTTAGTTGTTGTCATCTAGTGGCATGGAACTGAGCTTTTGACATATCCAGTCCCACTGTAGGTCCGTTAACGTTTCCCACTAACTCTGGATGGCCTTGCCAGTTTAGTTGCTATTTTTACCTTGAAGCCTTATCTATTACTAGCTTGCTTACCTAGTAGCCTGCCCGATGGGTAGGGATATAGATTGCAGTCGGGTCGAGGTCTGACATAAGGAAACCCAAACCTACCTCTGACCAATTCCTTGCAATGCGTACCTTCCCATGATCTATAAGCAGATTTTCGGTGTAACTAAGCACCCAGACTGAATCAGAGATAAATCGATTACTTTAATACAAATCTCTAATAAATTTAAGGAGAGAAGTCTCATATTGGTAGTGTTTGGGTACTATTGTGGTAAAAAATACAAAACTCCTGTCGCAATCTAGTAACAATTACTTCTTAAAGAACGGAGGTATCTTGAAAGGTTTGTACCTCTAGTGATGTTGTAATGCTGCCGAGATAACACCAAGGTTTAGTATTTTTAGAGTGGTCTTGTAACTTAAAGTTTATCGATTCTCATTTCAATATGCAACTAGAGCGGGAACAGCTTTTAGAGAACCAACCAAGGGGTATACGAGTCATAAAAGCGATAGTTTGACTACTAAATGGAAGATTTAGAGTAGGGCTATTACACGTTTTTTGGCATTAATATTGGTAATAGGGTAAATCATAACACTAGAACTACAATAAGATCCAGTATTCACAAGTTTACAAGATATGGATTTGATGGGCCGATTAACGGCGAAATAACCCTGTCGGTAAGACTACACCGTATGTAAGACAGCTGGCAAGGGATAAACCCTAAAGGAAAGAGCAGGAGCTGATCTACTAAGCTTTGAACCTCTTACTAGTCGAGGCAGAGCAGCACAGTGTAGTCAGCTCAGATTAATCTGGTGAACGAACAGTCGTATTCTTGTGAGACGAATCGCTACCAAGCTAATACGATGAAATTCGAATTCTCGGTCAACAGATATCTAGTCCTTCATATCAGCGGATCTACTACGATATGTTTTCTTGGATCCACTATAGCAGACATGTTTATTTAGCAATAGTAGAACTAGAGGCGAGCATAGAGATGTTAAACCGGGTTCTTGCTAATACTCACTCCTTCCTCTCCTTGATAATTTCATGCATTAAATTAGACCTATCGATCAGTCTACCTCTAAGTCGCTAGTAAGACTATTAGCATGGGCTTGCTCTTAGCTCTGTAGAATAAGAGGAAACCATGTATATTTCACGGTATATGTGTAGTCTTAGTAACTCTAGTCTAACATGCATCTATGCTCGCACTAGTCTATAACCAATTCTAACACTAAAGCTCGGTTGAGCTAAGATAGCAACAAGCTGTGAGGGCGACGTCACGTAGTAGAAGTGGACAAACAGGTAGTGTGCCAGTGCACACGGTGTCCACCATGGGCGAGATTATGATTGGTACATAATAGATATAGATAGTATTAGTTAGTTATATCTCTAAAGAAGAGGACTCTAACACGGCACTTCTATAATTACTAGAAAAATCCACTCTCTTCTCTTCTACTACTAGGTCTATAGCTCACTACCTTGGCTAGTACTTGGCCACTGAGTAGAGACTGTGGCCAACAACCACCCGTACAGTAGTAATATAAAGATTATAGAACTAGAAGTGTTATCGAGATTAACGCTAGTATCTACTACTACGATTTAGTAATTAGATTAGATAGGCAATACTTATTGGGTACTTCCTCTTTATTGCATCAGATTTCGTAGCAATCTATTACGATTACGATAAGTTTTGTCTGTGTTGCTATAAGCAACATTCATGTATATATTTCTACAACTGAGCGTTTTCATATGGCCCGTCGCGCGAGGTACTGATTGCATTGTAATCCTTTGGCCGCTAATCGTAACAGAATTCCAGGACAGGGTCCGCAATATCATAGTAAAATGTCTTCTTAAACCCACTGAGTGCTGCACTTTGTTGCCATGTGTCGTCTCGTTTAATCTTGAATCCAGCCGTCGTCGCTGCGATCCGACTGACTTGGCTGGGATTCCTTGCGGTA
Organism: Curvularia hawaiiensis; assembly: GCA_026262405.1. Classification (NCBI taxonomy): domain Eukaryota; kingdom Fungi; phylum Ascomycota; class Dothideomycetes; order Pleosporales; family Pleosporaceae; genus Curvularia; species Curvularia hawaiiensis. The sequence continues at coordinate 543,981 of JAODYC010000004.1, forward strand.
ATTTTAACGCTGAGGAAGAATCTCTGGAATCTGATCGGGTCGAAGATACTAAAGAGAGATAGGAAGTTTGCTATTCTTACCTAAATGAATTTGCCGAGCGATAAAGATCGGCTTATTTCACGACGAGTTTCGCTACTGAAGGTTGTCATCGTGTGCAGCCAGTAACCTGAGTCAGACTGCCGATTCATCATTAATGAGAAAACGAGGACCGTATATATGGTCTAGCACGAGTAGCTACTGTATTATACTTTGGCCGAAACATGTTGACACACTCGGCAATTCCGCGGGAGATCTGTCCGAAGTGAGCGGTGTAGCTACTATACTAGTACTATGCAGCCGAAACACCCACGTCGCGCACAACTACCTGTGCGTGCAGTATACCTGCTCGGTGGTGACATACGACTTGCTCCTCTGCGACTAGCATCATGTTAGTGCGAATCAATCTACTCCGCTCCGCCAAAGCCAAAAAGCCCAATACACGGGTCCGGCACGATGTATCTCTCTTGAACGGGTTCATCGTCTCGCCTTGCTCAAGGGGTTGGGATTCTAGAAAAAGAGTGCGTTACAATTGTTGGAAGTGGTGAGGTTCTGACGTGCTGAAAGCATGGCTTTTGCTGTCGCTCACTCGGAGCCTTAACTATGTAGGCTTCCAGCTGATGGCTAACCCAAGTCTATCGTCCGATACGAGCAATGATACGAAATTTCCCAGTGAAGGATGTCGCTGCTTTATCTCGGATTACCGCAAGAGGCAAACCCAGTCTTATTACCCTAAATAGATGATGGGGAAAGGGCCGAATGCGGTGAAAGAACGCATGCAAAAATAGTCGCGGTTGTCCAAGCGCCGTGGGCCGATGCAACCTGCGACTGAAAACGTTAAAATAACTCCCAATTATTGTGTAGGGGGAGCGAGGTCCATTCGTGGTTGTGTCACTAGGTCAGATTGTATCTACTGATTTAAGCGTACTTTGATATCGACGACGATTGTTCTTCGAATACAAACGCAAATGTGGTCTTTAGTCATTTGGTCTGCAATAACACTCTTCTAAAGTACTAGGTCAAGCCAATATCTCTTTTATCACTGTTGTATCTTATAGTTTTATGTAGATCTATTTCGAGCCGAGCTGTTAGTTCTTTCAAAGGAATATCCACAGTGGATCTGGAACAACAAATCAAGAGAGTGCTGCAAAGTGACTTGACAAAGCTGAATGAGGCAGACCGACGCTCCCTATTGGAGGCAAGCTGTAGACTTACAGGTACCATTGAAACCCCCTTGGAGAAGATCTTTCGCATGCTTTTTGTAAGTATGCCGCTAGCTAGAAGCTTTCAAACTTGGAAAGACTCGCTCATAGCAAAATCTAGGCCATATACGATCCCGTCATGATCAGAATTGCTCTAGATTTTGAAGTTGGTCAATATCACTCTCGCCAATGGTGGAACAATAGCAACGTCGAAACTGGCAGAACAAAGCCAGGCCGACGTCAATCTTGTGCGTAAGTAAGATCGTTCTTCCAACGCGATAACGTTCACACAACGTTCGGCAACATCGTGCCGCTGCTGACATCCCATAGAGCGCATTGTACGAATGCTTGTACCTCTTGGCGTGATAGTCCAAGATGATCAAGGCGAACGCTCCCTTACACCTTTTGCAAAGGTGCTAGCTGAAGGCTCTCCATTGAAAGAGTTGATGATCCACATCGCTCATCTTTACCCAGCGGTCAGCTCTATGCCAGAGTACTTTGCTGCACACAAGTTCCAGAACCCTGTAGACGCCCTGGACACACCTTTCAATTTCGCATTTGACTGCAAGGGCAAAAATTACTTCGAATACTTGGCAACACCAGGAAATGAACGACTGGCCAAGGCTATCAACGCAACGATGGGGATGAAAAAGAGTCGAACTGATCATACTTTTATACAAAGCTACCCTGCGCGCGAGAGGCTAATGATCGATGATCCTCAGCGAGTCTTCCTTGTCGACGTAGGAGGAGGCCTCGGCCACCAACTAGATAAGTTTCAGGAAACCTTTCCTGGACTGACCGGCAGGTATGTTCTGCAAGACCTTCCCGAAGTTGTTTCGCAGGTTACCAATCTACCGCCTTCAACTACCAAAATTGGCCATGACTTCTTCACGCCCCAATCAGAAGCTGTGAAGCCTGCGAAAGCTTTCTACTTGCGAACAATCTTGCATGACTGGCCTGAAACGCAAGCTTTTAAGATTCTAAGTCGAATTGTGGACGCAATGGCTGACGACTCGGTGATTCTTGTCCACAAGGTAATCATGCCAGAAGTCGGAGTTGGCCATGCAGATGCTACGATGGATTGGCACATGATGACCTTGGGAGCCCTGGAACGAACTGAGAAACAGTGGGTGCATCTTGGGCATAACCTGGGCTTAAAAGTCAATGGAATTTGGATGGACACAGAAGAATTTGTAGGTACAAAAGGCTTGATCGAGTTCGCCAAGAAGCTGTGAAGCCAATTATGGCCCTTGTATGAGGAACTTAGTCTTGTTCAGCTGTAATGCATCATGCGAGCAGATAACTTAGACATACGGGGAAAGGCTGCAGAACATCGAGGTGTAAGTACTAGCCAAAGTCTAAGAATCGTTATTTTCAAGTATAAAAGATGAATCCGCACTCTGAGTATGCAGAAAAGAAGCGTTCAAGAAATGCAAACACTGACACGTTATGTAACAAGACATTAATTGTTTCTAGGGATTTCTGCCTTCCACATCACGACATACTTGAGGAAGCTACCAAGTTTTGATTTAGAGGGCTTACAACTCGTCTTACTTCTGCGACTAGCGTTGTTGTTTCGATATACGATCGACACGGTAGCATTACTGATTAGCCAACCCGCCTTTAAAATACCGCATGGACCGGAATTGCCACTAGACCATCTGAAAACCATGCTATGAACAGCTAACTCTGGAAGCATCTTTGTCATATCGCGACCTCGGTCGATCAGATCACCTGCGCGGAGACGGTCATACCTCGTACTACTCTTTCTGGGGTTCCAAAACTTCTAAACTCGGACTCCTGTGTTGTGTGTGCCCAGTAGCGGAAATGCCACTGAACGCAGGTCCCGATAAGCCAATCAAAAGCTGCATGCTGAACCTCATCTGCTTGGTAGTACGTCTTTGCTTTGTATGGGATCAGGGTAACTTCATCCTAGTGCTTACCCATCCACAAAATCAGGCCACAAGACTACGCGCGAGCCGTGCTCACTCTGTCTTCTCACTGAAAATGTAAGAAAAACATCGGCAAAGTTGACTAAACTGAGGAATGAGTACGGATTACCCTGCGTCGAGATGTGGGACAACGCTTGCAAAGACTAGGTTTGGTGTAAAGCACCTACCTATGCCACCTACGTAGTGTATCTGTTACATTCAGCATCTCAACTTGTTTATGTTGATTTGCTGACAATTCTTTGATATTCTAGTTTAGAAGGCTGATTTTACAAATTGCTCATGCAACACAACATAGAATAAGCAAAACATCTAGCAAAAAATGTTTGGTCTGTTTACAAGTAGGCCACAGTAGGTCAATGCATACCTTAGTCTATGTACCGCAGAACCCCGTTGAAGATCCTTGTAAAATAAAATATCGCAGTCCTAACCCCATTCGGTCCGACACCAGATCAGGTACCCCTTGTGATTAAAAGGCATTTTTGTATAACTATATATATCAGAGATGGGTACATACGTTTGTTTGCGTTCAAGATTGTAGTGATCAGTATTTCCCTTAAAGTTCTTTACACTACCATGCGCTTCTCTCTGTTCTCCTTTAGCTTAGGCACTGCTAGTCTTGTCCTGGGAGCCCCAGCTGAGTCTCCAGAGCAGTCACTGCAGCTTAATGGAAGGGAGGTTGGATCTGATATTGTCCTCTGCCGCCCAGAGAGAGGCAGAACAATCATGTTCTCCAAGCAAGAAACTGGTTGGACATTCCCTGTAGCAGGCGCGGCCTGTGACGCGCAATCAGAATGTAAGTCAATCTCATGTCTCATTATTGATCTAAGCTAATGGTTTCACCCCCTTCCCTCTAGCATGTTCAATCACTGAAGGCAAAACCTTTACTTCCTCCAAAAGTTTCACTATCGGCGCTAATATCGGAGGGTAAGATGCATCGCTAGGTTTTGATAAGAAAGAGGCTAACGAATTTCTATCAACAGGGGAGTAGGTAGCTTGAAAGAGCCTGACGTTGGAGTGGGGCTTAGTTTTGGATACTCCTGGAGTGAATCCCATGCAACGGGTACCAGCATTACCGCAACTTGCCCCAAGCACCATACGTGTCAATTGCAAGCTACACCACAAATGCTACACGTGGAAGGCTACACATGGGAAAAGTGTCACGGGGTGGAAGACGTGACGCAACGAAAGCCATTTACAGCCTATCTTCCTGTCACCGAAGCTGGATCTAATAGAGACAGTGAGGCTGTTGTCGTGTTCAAAGTATGCACAGTTGGAGCAAAAGACAGTCATGTATATCCCAGATGTCCTCCATCTGGAGGCGAACCGCGGCCAGAAGAATGTGATCCGATCGGAGATCAAAGGGTGGGTAAGAAGTACAATCCTAAATGCCGATAAGCAGCTACCTATCCTTCAACTCCTATTCTTGATTAGTCTTTGGGAGCGTTCGAGTCTTCTCTACAACAATGCTCTCACAAAGCTGATGGGAACGAGTCAATGGGTCAGAAGGCTAATTTGGTAGTACCTACACATGGCATATAGACATAGGTACTTCGAGTAGCAATTAATTTCTCTTGTTATGGATGTTGAGACTTTGACAACATGCAGTGAATGATTTTGTGTACGTCAATCTTTGCATGTTGAACTAGCCTATAGCAAAGAATACCCGGTATTTATATTTTGAATAAAAATTGTCTTGTTCAAGGACTAGCCAATAACTACCACCATGAAATTCAACGTCTTGATTCCGCAGTGCTCAGGGTTGAACAAGGAGGGAAGTACTGTCATTGCTGATGGCAATGTATGAGTGCACTTTAAAATTCAAGTCATCAATACCAGCATGATAGCCAGTAATTATATCCCTAAGGCTTTTTTTTTTGCTTTGCGTGTAAAAACTTTTCCCATAACATCCACCCTGGCCCACTTCACCTTGCGTGCCATCACAGTCATATCGCTCTTATCAAGCACAATGACAAGCCTGACATTCTGTTTCGCCTTCCTAGTTGTAAAATCCTCCTTGCAGTTCATGAGCACAATCCGAGTCGTTTTTGACTCTATTGTAGGAATCTCTGACATTGGTGGGAACATTAATTGCCATTGCAGATGACGCCAAAGCCACCATGGAAAAAGCGAGAAAAGAAAGCAATTCAAAACATATTAGGGAGAGACGATAGAGGTGTCTAAAAGTATGTGAATTACATAGTACTCAATGTATCGTTATACTCTTGTATTCAGGTGTCTGGGTTGTAACACGAGATGCCACACACGTCACTTGTGTTGACATCTCCCAAAATTCTAGCTCTAGCCCTACTTCTAGATCTACGGGGCGCCTGAAAGCCTCAAATATTGAAATAAACTAGATTTGTGCGTTCCACACGATGTTTTCATATGAAAGTAGGACTTGAATGATCAAATCTGCTACAATCTATGGTACGCAGGTTAGCGAGCATACTATCCATTTTTGAACGGCGTGAAATGAGCTGATGGTCATTGAATTGCGTATTTAGCAGTTAATAATAACGCCGGTCATTCCATTTTTTTTAAAATGCACAAATACTGTGCGAAAACTGCTGTTGAATATTGCCAATATTAGAAGGGGCTACCGAGGTGGAGTATATACGAGATGAATGTTAAAACATTAGTGGTTTCACAGCTTCAAAAGTGCTTACCACATTGTCGAACACCGATTTGCCCGTTTGTCACACCAAAGACACAGCAAGATGTTCAGCTACTTAAATACCGTATTTGCGATCGCATTATGATGACAGTCTTACCATTCTACTTTAGAAAAAACGCCCCTAGCACAAAGAAAAACAATGTCCAACTTCTACCTTCGTTGTTTAACATGCTTTTCTCTCTTTTTCGCAACACATGCCTATCAAATCAAAGTCGACTTTACCAGGAATAACTACACGGATTTTTTCTCAGAATTTGATTTCTGGACCGCCAACGATCCAACGCACGGCTACGTCGATTATATCAACGAAGAATCGGCTTGGAAAAACGGTCTCATCAGCAACAATGGAAACATTTACCTGGGTGTCGATCACAACACTCGGGCGAGCGGTGGCGGACGCAAGAGTGTACGGGTATCGACGAAAGCCACGTTTGAGCCTGGAACTTTGATTGTGGCTGATATTGCTCACATGGGAAGTCAAATTACCTCACTTGTAGCTTGAGAAAAGAAAAAAACAATATTATCATGTACTAACTATGTAATTCAGCCCGAGACGTGCGGTACATGGCCTGCATTCTGGGCGCCAAACGCCACGCCAAACTGGCCGCAGCCAGGAGAAATCGACATTGTGGAGCAGGCCAACAACGTGAAGAACAATATCATGACTCTTCATGTAAGCAACAAGCAGGGCCAGTGCTTTATAGACCGCCAGGTAAATATGGACGCAGAACCAGACCGCTTTACTGAATGCAGTGAGGAACTGCACGGCGGATGCAACACAAAAGACCCTCGCGACAACTCTTTTGGCAGTAGCTTTAACGAGAATGGTGGTGGAGTTTATGCCATGGAGTGGACAACGCAGCACGTTAAAATCTGGTTCTTTTCTAGGCATTCGGTACCAAGCGGAACTTAAGGGCCGCTGGGATCTGCTCCCTATCCATTAACATGGGGTACGCCCACTACCGACGGCTGCGACTTGAGCAAGCACGTTAGGACGCAGAGAATCGTAATCAACACGACTTTCTGTGGCAACTGGGCCAATGGCAGCTGGGGGAGGTCGGGCTGCAAGGCTTCAACGGGATACTCTACGTGCAAGGCTTATTTGCGGGAAAACCCGCAGGCTTTTAGGAGTGCGTTTTGGACTTTCAAGTCTCTAAAGGCATACACATAGGTGTGCGTTTGTCAGGGCAAATACGTAAGTGAGGGTGAGAACTATTCGTTACATACTATACGCGGGGCCGTTACCTATCTGTTTATCTTTTTCTTCTCTTCATTTCTTAGCACTATGTACGGACAACGTTGTTACAGCATAGTCCGGCTTTACCTACATCCCTTCAGACTAGGCTAGTAAATGGGTCTCCACATCGGGATCTCAAAATCGAGAATGTCTCTATAACTAATTGGTTTAAAGAAAAACCTTCTATGGGCATGATATAGAGCCTAGCTTCTACTACTACTTACTAGTAGAAAGTCTTCTCTTAGCTCTATTAGTTAAAAAGATATTCAAGATTAGAGTAAAATATGGAGACCCAACTCTTAGCACGACGGGTTCTTAAATAACTTTTTAACTATTAGACTTAGACTAAAACTCTAACGTGGTTCACAA
>JAODYC010000040.1:373-11621 GCA_026262405.1 Curvularia hawaiiensis
ACCACTATACTACTGAAGAAGGGAAGTACTGGATGTTGTTTGATGCATATTTGCTGAATTCTAACATAAATATCCTAACCAACATGTTGGTTTTGACAGCAATCGCACGTCATTTGTGGTCCGCACGGACCCATCAGCCCAACTATAATGATCGTCTTAATAATACACATTCCCGTGTGGAGGCTTCGCAAAACAAACGTAAAGAGATAGCATCGCTCACATCTCTTATACCATCGTTACGGTACGAGCTTACAGGCAGAGAGAATAAGCACGAGCCCAAGTCATATTACAACAGACTAATTAGAAAGACTACTCTTGCAGATAGTACACAATAACTAAGAGAATGTAGCTCAAGGAGTTACCTAGAACAGGGCAGGGATAGTTTTGCTTCCCCTGTACAGTCGTGGAAGATGAATTGCCGTTCCAGCTACACTAAGGTAATTACAATTTGCGCTAGCTATAATGCCACGCTTCGAAAAACTTGGCAGCGACACTACTAGATACACCAAGATCAGCGTTTGCTCTGTATCTTAATGTCCACTCGATTGCGCACCTCCTACATCCATGTTGTCTGGCACCAACTTACGAAAAATCCGATGACCTAGTTATTACACGGGGACATGCTTGTACTTCATGAAATCTCCATCTATGTTTCTATGCGATTGCCGAGTAATCCGAGTAGAGAACAGTTACGTGAATTTATTAATACTAAAGGTAGTTAATACTAACATATAACGATAAAAGATGAATCTTATTAAGTAATGACTAATAGAAAAGCATAACTTTAGAGCTGACTATGACGAGTACCATGATTAAATCCATCTATTGTTGTATTGTTATTACGTCTAGTCCTACCCTCTCTAGTATTCTACATACTAATTACGTACAGGTAGCTTTAAGAGTGTATAGTATCTCTAAGCCTATTAGTCTCTCTTTCTTAGTAAAGTGTTAGCATTTAGTAGAAGGCCAAGTTACGTGATACTTTGGCCCGAAAGGTTACTATGCTAACAATAATCAAAGGAGTCTCGGTGGTCAACACCTAGGGTCGAGCCTTTCTACGTGTTACTTGCAACACCCTCTCGACAACTTTGGATTGTGATAATTAATTTCATTAATGAGTTGTACTAAGATAAGGGTAGAACAGGCAGTCCGTAATCTCAGAGAAGTTTGATGAATCAAATGACAGTTCAGGCCATCGAGTCCGACCCTGGTGATGATAGGGGTGGTGGGTAGCAATGATAAGGACCTAATTTCGCCTAGTTCCAAACGGTGTGGGTCTCCGATGGCTAACCATTTTCGTGCAGATACGCAGGCACTGCCACCAGTCGATTGGTTCGAAGAGGTACCAGAACTCCAAACGAGTCCGAGACTTGCCGTTAGTGTCAAATCCCCAGATGAGGAAATGGCATATGCCGGCTTTCCCCAGATCTATCTCGAACACCGAATATAAAACACCATAGACCTGATCTTTGTCCATCCCATCTTTCCTTCGCACTTAAACTTGGCATCACCTGAAGTACATCGTGTATAGTGCATTGCATTGCCACCTGCGACCGTACGACCCGCAAATTTATTGTGTCGTCGATAACGGCTTTGAACGATATCCACTAAACGCCACCATCACTGCAGCTGTGGTAGTCTCCCTCCTACTGTAAAAGGCACGCACGATGGCTGCCGACTACGTACTTGAAGAGGGGAACAAGGAGGTTGGTGCCAAAACGCATACTCAGTTCGATCGAGCTTCTAGCGATGGCATCGCCGTGACGGAGACAGCAGAGGAGCTGGGCGTTGATGAGAAAAAACTTGTGCGAAAGTTGGACTTGCATCTCGTCCCTTTTGTGATGCTTGCATTCCTTTTGAGCTTTCTCGATCGGTGAGTTTCCCTTCTACTCCCCTCCATCAGGAAACCCAGGCTTAGACATATGTCTCCAGTGTCAATATCGGAAATGCGCGTTTGTATGGTCTGGAAAGAGATCTGGGCCTTGAAGGCGACCAGTTCCAGTTTGCAGTATCTATTCTGTTCGTTACGTACATCATATTCGAGGTCCCGTCCAACCTCGTTCTGAAGAAGTTCACGCCCAGCCGCTGGATCGCCTTCATCACGACTTCGTGGGGGATCGTCGCCGTCTGCAACGGCCTTGTTCAATCCTTCGGCGGCCTTGTTGCCGTTCGCCTGCTGCTAGGTGCATTGGAAGCTGGACTGTTTCCGGGCATGAATGTTTATCTAACCTTCTTCTACACCAAGAACGAAATGGCCTTACGCGTCGGCTATCTCTTCGTCTCAGCAGCCATAGCAGGCGCTCTCGGAGGGTTGCTAGCTTTTGGAATTGGCCACATGGACGGAATGCATGGCATGTCTGGATGGAGAGTAAGTCACATCAATTGCCGTGTGATGATAGCCGTAAACAGACTGACAAGCAAACAGTGGATCATGATCATCGAAGGCATCCCGACTGTCGTACTTGGAATCGTCATTTTCTTTTTCCTCCCAGATGATGTAGAAACTGCATACTTCTTGACGGAAAACGAGAAGAAGTTGATGGTCATTCGTCGAAGCCGCGGTTATGGCAATACGGCGAGTGCCCAGGAATTCAATAAGAAGGATGTGTTCAAAGCCTTCACAGATTGGAAGGTCTTGATCTACTGCGCCTCTCAATTTGGCGCTGATACAATGCTCTATGGTAAGTGCGGTTCTGCGAGATGTAGAGGCTTTGCTGACGGAAGTGTGTCAACAGGGTATTCTACGTTCCTCCCGACCATTATCAAAGGTCTGGGTACCTGGACTATAGCCCAAGTGCAGCTGTTGACCATTCCTTGTTACTTCCTTGGAGCCGCGACGTATATGAGTGTTGCCTACCTCTCTGACAGAACTGGAAAGCGTGGCGTGTTCTGTGTCATCTTTGGCACAGTCAGTCTAGTTGGCTACGCTATCTTGATCTCGAATACGCCTGCAGGAGCTCATTATTTCGGGTATGTTGTAAATCTCGGGGGGCTATTCCGCGCAGAATCTGACTATCACACAGTTGTTTCCTCATAGCTGCGGGCCTCTACATTCTCGTCGGACTGCCTCTGGCTTGGTTACCGAATAACACTCCAAGATACGGCAAGAGAACTACAGCGACTGGTCTGCAGCTGACCATTGGTAACGCTTCTGGCATCATGGCGCCATTCATCTAGTAGGCCGATCTGCCAAATATATGACCCATGTTCCAAAAACTGACTGATGACCTAGTCCCACTCGTGAGGGCCCACGGTACATTCGTGGTCACGCTATTACACTAGCAATGGTGAGCATGGCAACTTGTGTCTATCTGTTTATGTGGTTCTATCTCTCGAGATTGAACAAACAAAGAGACGAGGGCAAGGTCGACCAAAAGCATGAGGGTCTTAGCGAAGACGAGTTGGCCGAGCTCGGTGACGAGAGCCCCCGCTTCCGATATGTCATCTGAGACCATCTAGAAGACATGAGGACTGTCAGGGAATAGCAGAGGCTGGCCATTAGCTGGGTAACCACGTCGTGACATGTATGAGCAGGCAGAATTGTGGTTTCTTACACAAAAATTATTTAATTCTAGCCAGCACACTATGAATGTTTTGCATAGCATGTGTATAATAGTCCTCGTCGTATATAACTGCTGTGTTCGATGATAGCTTGTAAATGCACCGGTAGCCATTGCACGTGCGCATGTGTATTGAATCATTCATTTACAGTTATATGACTACTAAAATCTCCATTGGACGACAAGCTGAAGAAAACAGCCCAAAGACAATGACGTTTTCGGTGAGACTACGTATTCTGGTATGGAGTCTAGTTTGAGTCGCACTCTACGTCATTATGGCGAATGAGTTGGAACGTAATGGAAGACCACCTCCAACAAGCTGGAATCCAATACCAGGTGGCGCAAACAGGACGATGCACTTGACAGAACATGAAATACTGGACAACATAATAAGCGCACGGATCTACAAACATCGGGAGATATGGACCACTTCGCACGTGTAAAGTTTGTGGCTCAAGTCGTGAACAATGTCAAATTCAAGTGGTACTTGAAACAGTCTTGCATCGTTTACACGGTATACCCGCCGGGTTGTGTCAAAATCATTTAGAATGCCATTAAATCTATTGTCACGACTCTACTCAAGCTTGCCCCAGGCGCCGCCACCGGGTGATTGAATGATCACCCGGTCCCCTTTTCCCAACTTCGCTGTGGCTTTAGCACCCAAATTGACGATGCTTTCACCTTTAACTTCATCTTTGCGCACAATGAGATTGACACCACTCATTCCATCGCCGCCGCCCTCCATCCCGTACGGTTGCCTGCTCCGTCGCTCACTGAGAATGGAGCATTGCACATTCACCCTGAACTCGATGTCGCGCACTGTGCCGTCGCCACCGGGGTTACGGCCTTTTCCTCCAGAACCGTTCCTCAAGGTAAAAGCACGCAAGATACATGGATACCGTTTCTCAAAGACTTCTGGATCCGTGATGCGCGTGTTGGTCATGTGCACATGTACACCACTCGTGCCCCTCCACGTAGGACCTGCTCCAGCACCACCAGCAATGGTTTCATAATAACCAAAGCCATCCTTGTGCTCTCCCGTAATAGGATCTTTGCCACCTGTACCGAACGTCAAATTGTTACAGCAGCCTTGGCTGGCCGCACAGGCCCGGAAGGCGCGCAATACAACATCAGTGATGCGCTGCGAGGTGAGGACGTTGCCGCCTACAACAGCGAGACCTCTAGTTGGGGACAAGATGCTTGCGTCAGGAACAATAATATTTATCGGGTTCAGGCATCCCTGGTTTAGTGGTATGTCCGTGGCAACTAATGTGCGTAGGCAGTAGATGATAGCGCTGTGAGTGATGGCAATGGGGGCATTCGTGTTACCCAGAACTTGCGGACCTGTCCCAGAGAAGTCGAAATCAGCAGAGCCATCGTCAGCGATGGTGACTCTCAGTTTGATAGGTGTTCCATCGTCCATGTAGTCGACTGCCTCGAGAGGCTCAGGGCCGAACTTGGCAATAGTGTTCTTCAGGAGGTCGCGCACGGCGTGTTCAGCGGTATTCTGGATAGCATACATGTAACTGTGCACGGTGGCCAAGCCGAACTCGGTTATAAGGTCCTTTATGAGAGATATACCCTTGACGTTGGCAGCGATTTGCGCTTTGAGATCGGAAATGTTGTCGGCCAACTTTCTAGATCCAGAACAACCCTCGTATTGAGCAGGCTCTACTAACAGAAGCCTACTGACCTCTTCGTCGTTGAACCTGCCGGCACTGACTAGCTTGGTGCTCTCGATCGCAGCACCTTCCTGCCACAGAGCGCTGCTTGTTGGTGGCATAGAACCTGGGAGCATACCACCGATATCAGCGTGATGACCGCGACTGGCAACATAGAAGGCGATAGTATCACCATCGAATACAGGCGTGATGACAGTGATATCCGGTAGATGAGTCCCGCCGCAACTGGGGTGGTTCGACATGAGGACGTCACCATCCTTCAGCTTCCCCTCCCAAAGCTTGTGCTGATGTCGAACGGCGAATTGCATGGAACCAAGATGGACTGGAACATGCGGGGCGTTTGCGACTAGTCCACCATCAGGCGAGAAAATTGCACACGAGAAGTCGAGACGTTCCTTAATGTTGGTCGAGACAGCGGTCTTTTGAAGCGTGCGGCCCATCTGCTCGGCAATTGACATGAAGCGATGGCCAAATATTGAAAGCTGAACAGGGCTGAACTCGTTGTCTTGTCGAGTTTGCACGGCCGAGTTGGATTGCAGGTCGATAACCACATAGCTATCAAGGATGGCTGCGGTGGAATTTGGAGTGACGACAATGGTCTGCGTCTTGTCGATAACGAGGGCTGGGCCCGGGATGCGGGTACCGTTGACCAAGCCTTGAAGCTCGTACACAGGAGTATCTATCCATCGGCATTGGGGGAAAAAGACTTTGCTCACACCGTCCTGAGCCGGCATTGGGACGTTGGATTTCCCTACAGCCTTTAGCTGGGCAAATGGACTGTTCTCAACATGATTCTGAGATGCGCCGATGGCTCGAACACGGATATCATCCACAATTATTGGCCTGTCATCATACTTGAAGCCGAATTCCCGTTGGTGAGCCGCCTCGAACTCGCGTTTGAAATCCCAGTCACTGCCCTTGAGGATCATGAGAGAGCTATTAGAACCGGAATATCTCATGTTAAGATAGCTGTTGTACGAAATTTGCTTGAGGGAGAAATTTTGGCTGACGAGCTCGTCCTGTGCTTGCAGCACTAAGCTGCGGAGCTGGGATTGGATCTCGGGTTCTGTCTCGGGGCTGTAGGTAAAAGCAGCTGGGCGCTGCACTTCGTGGACCACATCGGCCAAGGACATGCCATAGGCAGACAGAATAGAGGAGTATTTGTGGATGATGACCCGAGATATTCCTAGGACATCCGCAACGGAGCATGCATGTTGGCCACCAGCACCACCAAAACAAGCTAGATGATGACTGGATGTCTCGAAACCTCGAGCTTCGGTGAGAGCTCGTATTGGCCGAGCCATGCCTTCGTTTGCGACCTCCAAGAAGCCCAGAGCGATATCCTCGGCCGTAAGTGGTGCATGTCCATCCTTACGTCGGTCTTCGTTGATCTCTTCGGCAAGGCTCTGAAATTTCTCGACCACGACTTCTCGGTTCAAAGGTTCATTCTCATCAGGGCCAAAGACCTTGGGGAAATAATCTGGTAGAAGCCGGCCGACAAAGAGATTTGCATCGGTCACGGTTAGCGGACCCCCTTTTCTATAGCAAGCAGGGCCAGGATGGGCGGAAGCTGACTCTGGACCAACGTGGAAGAGGCCATTCCTCCACGCTAGAATAGAACCGCCACCAGCCGCTACGGTGTGGATATCGAGCTGCGGAGACTGGACTGAGATGCCAGCTGTCGTTGTCTCGAAAACATGATCGTAGACCCCAGCATATCGAGAGACATCAGTGGACGTGCCACCCATATCAAAGCCAAGAATAGGGCACTGTTCCTCCCTGTCCCATGATGTCTGAGCATAACCAACGACGCCTCCAGCGGGACCAGAAAGAATGGCCTTGAGACCGCTGAACTTACGGTAGTCGACAAGTCCACCATCAGATTGCATGAACTCGATACGCGTGTTACTTGATTCAAATCCTCCCTTGAAGTTGGCGGATATGGAATCAATGTATAACTTGATGACTGGAGTGAGGTAGGCATCAGCCATGGCCGACATGCCTCTTGGCACGGCGTTGATCATGGGTTGAACGGCAGATGAGAGGGTAACAGAGAATCCCATATCAGCTGCAAGCTTCCCCACAGCTATCTCGTGTTCAGGATATGCGTAAGAGTGGATAAAGACAATCGCAATTGATCGATAGCCCATGTCCCACAAACCTCCAAGCTGTGACCTAACAGATTCAATGTCGGGCTTCTTCATTACTCGGATGGTCTCTCCAGTAATGCCAGTGACGAGCTCAACATCTTTCGCAGTTGGAATGGTTTTTTTGCACTCGGGATCCTCAGTGTAGTCTTCCATGGTAACGCGTTCGTCCACCTCAACCACGTGTTCATACAACACTTCGGGGCGTGCCACGGATAGGTCAAAGATCTTGGGCCTAGATTGGTTTCCGATGAGGAGCAAATCTTTGAATCCTTTAGTGATGAGCAGTGCCGACCGGGCACCTTTTCTCTCCAGAAGTGCATTGGTTGCAACTGTGGTGCCCATGCGGATGGACTCGATATGAGAGAGATCTAGCAATTGACCTCTAGGGTGAGGCTTGCCGGTGGCCAGCTCTAATATTCTTCGTATGCCCTCGGTCGGTGCATCGTCGTAATTGGCAGGGTCTACCGACAGCAACTTGAGGATAATGTCATTTCTACCGGGTATTGAGGCGTGTACATCGGTGAAAGTGCCACCGCGATCGATGGAGATGCGGATTTGGAGGGCTTCATCGACTGTCATGCTGAGTCTGTTGGCCGAAGCCAATGTGAAATAAAAAGAGCAGGAATTGGAGTATGGCGAATCGACTATGCCAGAAGTTGAGGAGAACAACAAGGTCAATGTGAGCTACAACAGATGGCTCTGCTCGTGGTCTTATGTCTGCATTTTCCGAAACCATCGGCTTGCCACGGTTGCGAAGCGGCGAAGGACATCCTGTCCGACTACTGAATCCTAACATGGAAACGCGTGGTCACATTTACACTTAGCGCCTAGGAGCACTATCATGCGGAGTAGGAGATCATTGATAGGAGCCATGGAGGTTGGGCTGAGGTCGGAGTGGGTCCCCGACGCTAAGCGGCACCTAGAACAGCCCTAGTAGGGTTCGGAAGTTCAGAGCCAAGACAATCTGTGTTTGCATGGACGAGCAGTGAACGAAGCAGCACGCACATCGTTACTTTACCAGGCAACTTCTTGAACTTCTACGGAGGGCAGCTGGTAGGCCCGACAAACTCATCGCGTTGTGGACATACAAGCATGAAGCGTAGACAGTACTACCCAGGTAAGTGCAAGAAACAGGTGCTGCGGGGCAAACACCTCGCCTTCTGCCATCTGTCTCTAAGCTTTACCGTCAGATTAGTGGTCATAGATACCATAAGACGCACCTTGCATACTGGCATGTCCGGTCAAGCATTCTCCGGATACTGTAGCATGCCACAATCTGCTTGGGTGTCGTATCCTGCATTGGCGATCTGCACACTATGAACAGCAATCTTCCGACCGAGAAGGGTTCGTCGACACCAAGCAGCTCTGAGTCCACTCTCGTCCGACCTGTGGCGTAAGCGTATTTGCTACATGCCCAAGCGTTGGAGTGATTTTACTTACAACTGCCATCTAGGTGTCTGCGCTGCAGGCAACGACGCTCTGGCTGCTCCAAGGAGCGTCCACAATGCTCACGATGCCGAGAGAGCGGGCTTGAGTGCACTTACGAGGGAGCCAGGAAGATCTTAATCAACGAAACGTATGAAATTTGATCATTTTCGTGTTCTGGTAGTGAAAAAATAAACTGATCAAGTCACACAGACACCTCAGGGAACTAGAGGCAAAAGTCAAGCACTTTGAAGGTGAGAACGCCCGACTCAAGGCGACCAGCTAGCCTTGACACTTCTGCAGCTTTGGAATCGATTCAATCTCGCTCCCCGCCTGCGGCCGCACCAGATCGGGCACGACCAGCTACCGGTGATGATTTTGAGGAGTTTGAAGACAGGCTACCACTTCTTGAGCCTTTCACGCATCTCAACATGAGCCCACATGGCCGACTGTCAGCTAGTAAGTATTGCATGTGAACCCTGCAGTGGAGGTAAGCGGAAATGGCCAACTTGAAGTTTAGATTTCAAAGGGCCCGGCTCTTCCGACAATTTCTTGAGAAGTGTTCGGAGAATGTCAGGTCTGCACGGCGATGATGCTAGTCTTGACTTGCAAACAACATTGTACAACCCAAATGCTCTGCCGTCGCGACTCGGCACAATTCGAAACAGGGTTCGGCTACCACCTATAGATGTTGCTCGGCGCCTATTTGCCAGGCAGTACAGCCACATCGGTACTATATTCTTTTTCACCGAGCCGGAGACGTTTGAAAGATCACTCCTGGAAGCCTACCAAGGTCCTCCTGATCCTTTGGATAAGAAAGCACGGCTTTCGTACGCCAAGGTTCTGATGATCTTGGCCTTTGGCCAACTATACTCGATTAACCAGTGGGTCGACTTTCAAGGCCCACCTGGTTTTGGGTACTTCACGGCGGCACTGGAGTTACTCCCCGAAGCGCACGAGGAGGGATCGATACTCGCTCTCGAAACGCTATCTTATGTCGGCTATTACATGCAAGTTATGAACCGCCGCGATGCTGCCTTCCTCTACATCGGAATGGCGTTGCGCATGGCTATATCGCTAGGTCTGCACCAAGAAGTTGTAGGACCTATCCTAGACGAAACTACCAAGGAATATCGACGTCGCGTATGGTGGAGCATATACAGTCTCGACCGTATCGTGACGGTCAAATCGGGAAATCCGCTTACAATTCAGGACGCAGACATCGGCGTCGCGATGCCATCTAGACTGCCCCATGAGCCTGACTACTGTCCAGCAGTCGTACTGCGGCACTATACTGAGTTGTCTCGCATCCTCAGCGAGATCAACGACTGTATCTATCGCAAAACACCCAAGTCTGGGAGTCGTTTAATGGCTTCTGTTAGGAGCATAACGATTTCTCTTTCTGAGTGGCACCGTGAGCTGCCTGACGGACTCCGTTTCGACCCTGACAAATTGAGCGTATCGCGTGAATCTGTTTCGACGTTCCTGCATTACTACCAGTGCATTAACATGACCGCACGACCTTTGTTGTTTCACGTGGTTCAGCGGCGCCTCAAGAGCAGTCTCGTTGGAGCGGCAAAGGAACAGGACTGGAAGGTAGGATTGTCGCAAACAACAATTCGCGTGATTGAAATGTGCATCTCGGCTGCACAAGATACAATTCATATGATGAAGATTGCAGCGCAGCTGGATCTTGTGGCTACTTACGGTTACATGGATGGCGAGCATGCGTTCAGCGCTGCCATTGTGCTAGTCATGGTCTGCGGCGCGTTTCCGACCAATATTGCCACCATACAGGCTATGAATGCTGGACTCGAGGTGTTGCAGGGCATGGCGCAGAGAGGCAACAGCCATGTTGGGGCCCGATATGAGCTGCTTGCCCACTTGAGGTCAATCCTCTTACCCGAAGCTACTCTATTCGCCTCAAGCGGATCGCTCCCCACGTCTGCACCAGCGGTTGGCGAGACTATACAGCAAGCAAATTTGTCGGCAAACAACGAAACCTCTCAGGTGGATGGGACGACAATGAGTCATGTGGTCAACGGCAGAGGCGGTGTTGGTGTTTTTGGCACCGGCGGGGGGTTGACTTTCAAGCCTGGGACTCAGATGCCACCGTTACCACTGTTTACCGACTACGGAGTACACGATACGTTGTGTGATCTGGAAACGAGTCCAGCGAATCATGCAAGCGGTGCTGATGATTTCATGTTATGGGAAGAGGGTTTCTCAGATCCGGCAGGTTATGACCTAACACAGTGGATGGAGGCAACGCAGATGGTCATAGATAATAGTGGGGCCTGAATAGGATATGACAGCCCGACTCTTCAAGTTGTAAATGTCACAATCTACCGCTATCTCTCAGATAGTAGTAATGAGTACAAAGACCCCTGATATAAAATGGACTGAAGTGCGCCCTCGATGCAACACGAGA
>JAODYC010000040.1:20139-41047 GCA_026262405.1 Curvularia hawaiiensis
AAAAAAAAAAATAACAATACACGCTTACACGAGCATGCCCGCCATTATCAGGACGGCCCTCACAAAAACCTCGAGTCCCATGTCTATATTCAACGTTATAGACAACAAGCAAGACAACATGGATAGACCAGACGTGAAATGGAGACAGACAGAACCCCGAAAAAAAAAGAGAAGCTTCGCTAAAAACACATCAAACGTACATGCCAACACACGACGTTATATGCAACTCAGACGTAAAACAAAACCAATTGTCTTTTGATTACCTGCCATATGCTCCCTTTTCGAAATCTCGTTGGTACATGTCAGCGTCATCGTCGTCATCATGAATGTTGCTTCTTAGACGGGGGCTTTGAGATTGGGTACTGCGTGGGTAGCCTGCTTGTGCCATGTGTGGCTCGTAGGCGGGACTCTCGGTGCGAGGTATCCAGTCGTCGTCGGTGTAACGGGGTGGGGCAGGACCGGCGTCAGGGTGAATGCCAGCACCAGTACCCGAGACTAGCTCGTCGTCGTCATCGTCGCTGGCACGGCTGATAATGGGTAAAAGGTTGGCAGAGTCGCCTTTGACAAGACCTAGGCGCTCCTCTTCCGTGGCTGTGGCGATACCTGCTTTTGTGTCTCGGCTGGTCTTCCGGCTGTGGCGGCTGGTGGGGCGGTGTTTGCTGGCGGAGATGGAAGATGATGACTCGCCGGTTGAGTCTGCGCGGTTGCGTCCAAAGACATTTTGAAATGAAAATTGGCGCCTGGCCGTTGGTCCTGCGGATCGAGGAGGGACCAGCGAGGGGGACTCAGCGCCGCTATGGCGCGATGGAGGCGAGGCGAACTGGATGTGCGAATCAACTGGTTTATACGAAGTGTCCTGCGTCATCATGCTCTTCTTGTACGATGCACCGTCGGATTCATGGTCGGACATGGCATCGCCCTGCGGAATAGGTGGCAAGTTGTTCATGCTCATACCAGGGGCAGACGGTGCATGTCCACTCTCGCGACTGCTAGTCGACTTGCCGCGCGAGCGTAATCGCTGGAAAAAGCCAGGGTGGAAGCTGTCATTATCATCGTCGGAATCATCAGCCGGAAACTGCGACATTCCAAGCGGAGGATGTACCGACTTGGTATGTACGATGGTAGTGCTGCGGGTTGGTGGCCGATTGGGATCAATGACAGTCTTCCGCCTGCGGATTCCATCAAATTCAACCTGCTCGCCTTCGCCAATGGGCTGCATGTGCTCCTCCTGGATCCTGCGAGCCTCGGAGAGTTCCTTGTGAGATCGAGCCTTTGAAAATGTCCTAAGGATAGCGGCACCGCCACGAAGGGTGTCGGCACGCGGCTCGTATTCAGGCTCCTCGACTTCGGCAACTGTCCGCACCTGGTCGAGATCGCCTTTGAAGACAGCCGAGTCTGGGACATCCTTGGCTGACTTGGATAGTTGCAATAACACGACTCCGGCGCAGATTTGAAGGAAACCCATAATAACAGTCAAAATCTGCAGTGGTGTACCCTTGAAACCCTGAAACAGGACGGCCGAGGTGACAATAGTAGCAGAGGTGAAGAAGACATAGTATGTCGGCGTAACTAGCGCAGCGTTGAACAGGTTCAAGGCTTTCTGGGCAAAGCTTAGCATTGGTCATGGGCCAAGGGGTGGGCGACTTACGTTGAGATAGATAATCTCTGTCAAAAGGGTCGCTACTACAAACACAAGCAGCACATAGAGGAACCATTCCTTGAACTGGCCACCATATGTGCCAGAAGCCTGGGCTACTACGGCAGCACCGAGACCTTGGGTTGCGACGACACTCAAACCTCCTATCAGACTGCAGATGGTGATGTAGACCATCATGGTTCGCTTTCCGTACTTGGGTCCTAGCCAGAGAGCGATCACGACACAGGCAACAATAACGACACCGGCATAGCTGAGGAAACCAGGCGTAAGGACCCATTTCTTCATGTCCTGGATGCGCGCGACGGACGACTGTTCGGGAGCGTTGACGGCAATGACGACGGAGCCAATGATGCAGTTGAAACAGCCTACTTTTCCAACAAAACTCAGGCGTTCTTTCAAGAAGATTTCCGAAAGAATGGCGCAGACGACGACCGAGAGGGCGCCCATGGGGGTAACGAGAATGGCATCTGTGAAAGCATATGCAACCAGATTACTGCGCACAAGTTAGCGATGCCGTCGTGTACCCATGTGGTGAGAAGCGCCGTGTACCATATTTCTCCAACAATCATGAGCGTCATACCAAGCCACCACCAGGCGTTCTTGAGGTAGCCGTACCCCTCGCCTGCTTCTTCATTGTACTTTTTGTTGGCCTGCAACAGGCCATGCTTCTTGATGACAAAGGACGAGCCGATGAAAACTCCGGACGAAATGGCCAAAACCAGGCCAATGATTTTGTAAGAGGATGGACGGGTGGCTGTGTCGCCGCCAATGCCGCCAGAGCGGGCGTGGAGTTGGTGCGCGGCATGGAGGAGGTGCGCGGTCGAGTCCATGGCGGGTGGTGTGGTTGCGCAGAGGCAACTGCTGGCGGACCGGGATGTGAGTGAGGTGGGGAGGGGAGCGCAGTCTATCGCGGCAACATGAAGGGTGTATGTCGTGGTGCAGGCCTGGCGGAAGCGTGCACGAGGCTGCACGTGGAGGGCGCTGGGGGTTGCGTGTGGCGGGCGACGTTTTGGGAAGTGTGTTTGGGGAGGGTCTGGCCAGAGGACAAAGGGAAGCCGCAGCGGCGGGGAGGGAAGGAGCAGTGGGCTATTGTTAGCACGAGGAAGGCGCAGTCACCGTGGCAGCTGCCGGCGTCGTCCTCAGCTGCGGCGCGCTGGGTGCGTAATCGCAGGCGTGGAGCGAGCAGGTGGATGGTCTAGATGCGCGGGTGATTGGATGTGGCCTCGTGCGTGTGTACGCCCGTTGGAGACTCAGCCGACCGTTGGGCGACAGTGCGGGCGCCGGGTGGTTTGAAGTGGACAGGACGGGGCGCTGGCGAGTCTGGGAATTGTGAGTGCGAAGAACAACGGCCAGACGGTGGAAGCGACTGCACTGCCCGCATGTTTACCACGAGTTTCACACTTGGGCCATCAACAAGTTATTATCCACCCTGGCTGGGTTGGCTGGGTTGGCTGGCTGCAGGGGCAACCATGGGTGCGAGACGTCACCAGCCAAGCCATGCCTAAATCGTCGCTAGCCACGGCAGCACCAGGACAACACCTCGCCCAGCCATCCTCAGTGCCTGACCATGGCCGTTGACATCACCAACCCCCCCGACGTCTTTGCCGCCGCCAGCGTGGCCCAGATCCATGCCGCCCTCGGCCAATTGCACGACCACGAGGCCGCCGTGACGCAGCAGCTCAACGCCCTCGTCGCCTCCCAGAAGGACCTCTCCCGCGAACTCGGCCGCCTCGATCTGCTGCGCGCCCACCTTGGCACCCAGGCCGTCAACACGCGCGCCATCAGCAATGGCATGCTCTCGGATGCCGCCTCCACCGCCAGCCGCATCTCGAGCGCCGTCAAGCGCCTCGACCAGGAGCAGTCCAATGTAAAGGCGACGTTGCAGGTCGTCGAGCAGGTGGCCGAGCTCAAGGCCTGTGTCCTGGGCGTTCATGGCTCCATGGGCGCCCCTCAGGACTGGGAGACGGCCGCGGGGTACCTCAGTCGCGCCGCCAAGATACCCGACGACGTTGTAGACGGCAGCTTTGCAGAGGAGATTGTGCCCACCGCCGAGGTGCCAGACCCCCCGCGCGTCACGCTCGACGCCGCCGCCGAGTCGCTGTGTGGCCTGTTCCTGCGCGAGTTTGAAAAGGCCGCCAAGGACGGTGACGGCTCCAAGGTGACGCGCTTCTTCAAGTTGTTTCCCTTGATTGGAAGGACAGACGTGGGCTTGGATGCCTACGGTCGATATGTATGTCAGGGCGTGGCCTCTCGGGCGCGCGCAAACTTCAATGCCGCCTCGCCTGCCCAGAGAAACGAGGGCTTCTTCTACGGAAACACCATCACCAAGCTGTTCGAACACATTGCCCAGATTGTAGACGGGCATGAGCCACTAGTAGAGCGTCACTACGGTCCCGGTATGATGCAGAAGGTGATTGAGCGTCTGCAGATTGAGGCCGACGTGCAAGGCGGCATTGTGCTCGACACATGGCACGAAGAACGCCACATTGATCGTAAACTGACCGAAATCAAATCCTATGCCTTTTCTTTCCTAGTGTCAAGCTTTCTCCCATCTCAAAAGCCCGCAACACCTCGCTCAAGCTCGCCAGCTAACGGCGGGGTGCGCACAAGCGAAGATGAGGGCGTCGACATGAAGGAAATTGACGGCCTCCTTGGCGAGGGTGCTCTCATACTGGGACGTTATGCTCTATATACTCGCTTCATCTCTGACAAGTGTGCAGTAAGTCCAATCTGCAAACCATCGTGACCCGTTTACTCATGCATACAGCCCGCTGAGCCTGAAGAACGCATCGACTATGGCTTGGTAATGCCCAACTTCTTAGCCACTAGCAACCTTCACAAAAAGGTCAACAGCCATCTTATTGAGCCCGTTAATGCCATGACGACCTTCTTCTTCCGCAGATCAGTCGAGAAGGCTTTTCAGCTAGACGAGTCACCTTCAGATCTCACCTTGAACCCAAACAAGCCCCTCGGATCCAATCCGCCCTTCATAACATCGGCTGTCGATGATGTCATGTATATTGTGAACCAGGTGCTGCAGAGGACACTCGCGACATCTCAGCGGGCGGTTGTGGCCAGTGTAGTGCCTGCCGTGAGCCACATCCTGGGTGCCGAATTCATCGGCATGATACAAAGAAAGATGCGCGATGAAAGCTATCCAAAGCCCGTCATACAAGGCGGACTGCCTCCTGAGGACAAGGTCATTGCATTTTTAGTTTTGATCAACAATCTCGACATTGCAAACGATTATGTTAAACGCATCGTACAGCAACAGCTGCGTACACAACCGCAGCCAGGCCAAGAAGACGCTCACTCTCCTTTGCAAGACCTTTTCCCCTTTGGCCATGATGCGGCCTTTGTGGAAAATACTCTCAAAGCAATGGAAAAGTCCTTCGCAGCCAAGAGTAGTGACCTTCTCAACGACGGCATCACGGTTCTCTTTTCCAACGTCCTCAAGCCCCGCATCCGGCCCATTCTTGCCGAGGCATTCAGAGATATCAGATATGACCCCGATGCAGATGCAAACGAGGATGAAGAAGCCGAGGACAGTGATATTGTCAAGGCGCGCTTCGATCGCGGTTGGGGTGTCGTGATTCGGCCCATCAAACGTATCCTTACCTCAGCAAACTTCGATCGCCTTCTTGCCCTCGGCCTCAACTATCTCGCATCTGCATTGGAAAAACGCATCAAGAGCTACTACGGCAGAGTCAACGAGCTGGGCGCCGTTCGCCTGGAGCGAGACATTGCAAGCATCATCACTGCTGCTACGGCTGGTGGTGCATACTCCCTTCGCGATGCATTCCAAAAGTGCACGCAGATGACCTTGATCTTAAACATGGAGGACGACGAGTTTGAACAAATGGCCGCCGATGACGCCACAGGCGAATCAGGCATATCTTGGGTCCTCGATGCTGAAGAGAGAAAGAGGGTGCGGGCCATTGTCAAGGGATAGGCCGAGTTCACGAATCTCGACCCTAACAGTTACAGCAAGATTCAAGCATCGCTGTTTTACCTAGCGTCATATTGCATGTAAAATAGCGTTTTTTATGAGGCGTCGATAGACTGCCTGCGCTCCTTATGACGAGTACTCTACATGCACACAACACTCTGCATCATCACACTATCTTCCCCGTTTTTCGCCTTTGGTCCCAATCTTGCAGCAAACAAGTTCCAGTTCCTCTAGCTCCTTGAATACCTGTCACCCAGCGAAGCTTTTGTCAGAGCGAACGCAGCATAACTACGCGCGTCGAAAGGGGACATGGTCGAGAAGTGACCCTTGGCTAGGAGAGTGTTGGTGCTGGCGCTGGATAGTTTGGCACGACGGGGTTTGTTACTGAGATAGCGACATGGCTAGAATAGCATGAGCTGTCTGGTAAACACATTTTAATTGCTCGGCAAAGCACAGCATTCGCCAGTATGAACTATTCATCTACCAAGAAACCTCTAATCCAACTAAGCTCCGACCACCTCCCCTATTCGTGTAGGATTTATATTGCCATTTAACGTATTGGATCTAAGCCCCACTGCTGGAATCTCCAGCCGCCTTAGCCGAAGACGAGTGACCAAGCTCGGGCTTGGCCAAACTCCAAACTCAGCTGCCAAAGGAGTATCTCGCAGTATAACGTGTCTTTACGCTCACTGTCTCCAGATGTATTCACTCTGAGTTGTTAATTTCTTCTACGGACGTCGCACCACGCCACTGCCGCCGCCTGCTTGCGCCATGCGGCCGTCATTCGCAGGCTTTGCCTCGCTTCTGCTAGTAGCGCCTTTGGCAAGCGCCCAATGTCCGCTCTACCAGAACTTTGCCTCGCAACGCCACGAACCCTACTCGACGGGCAAATACAGCCTGAGCTATGCGAGGCCCATTGTCCCTTGTAGAACTTTCCAGGCGCCAGAGGTCGAGGCCACGATTGACAGGTTGCGCGATGTGATCAAAGACCCTGATTTGTTTCGAGTACGGCCGGATCGTACCTTTTTGTTTAATGAAGCGCGTGTATACTGACTTGTCTGGAACAGCTCTTTGAAAATACATGGCCGAGTACGTTAGATACCACCATTGCGTGGCGAGGAAAGTCAAACAATGCTAGTGTTGTCGGCAGGCTAGACGCGCCTCAGATGAGCCGCAATTCTGAGGAACTGGCTTTTGTCATTACTGGTGACATTGAAGCCATGTGGCTTCGCGACTCTGCCAACCAACTTCAAGCCTATGTTTCCGTGTTAAAGGCGAATTCCAGTGAAGGAAGTCTTGCCAGTCTGTTCCGTGGTGCTATCAACCTTCAAGCACGGTACATACTTGGAAACCCCTTTTGCAATGCTTTCCAGGCCCCAGACGAGAGCGGGATACCGCAACGCAGCAGCCAAAATGACGACCGCATTACTCCGCCGTACGACTACTACAAGGTCTTTTCTTGCCAGTGGGAACTCGACTCGGTCGCATCGTTTCTTCAGCTATCCACCGACTACGTGACTGCAACCCACGACTACGGCTTCTTCCAAACCTCCAGCAACTGGACCAAAGCCGTCGAATTGATCCTGGACACGGCTGAAAGTATGATGATTGACAGCTACACCGAAGACGGCGAATGGCAGCACACTCCGTACACATACTGCGCTCCCTACGGCGGCACGCCCATCAATGACTGTAACGGCAGCCCACATAGAGGCAATCTCGGGCTCGTCCGCTCGTTTCACCGCCCCAGCGACGATGCATGTACATATCAGTACCTGATCCCTTCCAACATGATGTTTTCCTCTGCACTCAACTCCTCTTCCGAGATCATGTCGCGCCTGGAGACCCCCTCCACCTCACGCAAACTAACCACGCGCATGCAAGAAATGAGCACAGGCATCAACCGCGGCATTGAAAAATACGGCCTCGTTTCCGACCCCAAGTACGGCAAAATCTACGCTTACGAGGTAACTACTATCCGCTCTCACCATGCTCTCTACGTTTATCTGGTACTGACATGACATGGTAATCAAGGTCGATGGCTACGGCGGAGCGAACATCATGGACGATCCCAACGTCCCTTCTCTCCTTTCTGCTCCATGGGTAAAGTACACAACCGTCAACGACCCAGTGTATAAGAATACGAGACAAAAATTGCTGTCGAGAGATAACCCTTACTACGCGGTTGGACCCGCCATCACCGGCGTAGCCAGTCCGCATACGCTGCCCGGCAAGCCCTGGCCCATGGCGCTCATCATGACCATCCTGACGTCCGAGGATGACGAGGAGATCAAGACGAATCTAAAGTGGCTGGTGCAGAGTACGGATGGACTGGGCTTGATGCATGAGAGTGTGAGTGCGCGCGATGCGGGTCTGTGGTCGCGGCAGTGGTTTAGTTGGGCCAACGGATTGTTTGGACAGATGATTCTGGATCTGGAGAAGAGGAGACCGCATATTTTGGAAATGTCGTTTCAGTGACCTAAGTTTTTTATTTTTATCTTAACCGTACTTGAAAACAACGGGTGAAGTCGACACTATTTGTGAATGAAGCGGGGAATGAAACTCCGATGTAGTTTCGTCCGATCATGGTCCGGAACTGTCGTAAAAAAAAAATGGAATTATGGCATCTTCATTTCAGCGCCAGCAGAACAACAGCAAAAGAGAACGCAACAAAAAGATTGACTCGGCCGAGGCTCGAACTCGGGACCTTTCGCGGTCCTTCACATTGTTGATGTGAGGCGAACGTGATAACCAACTACACCACCAAGCCGATTTCATGTCTTTTCTTTCAACTTTGACAAATATATTGCGCAAATCTCAATACTGCGCTAAGTCCTAGTGCCCAGTTACTAAGTCCCTTAGTTCTAAAGTATCGGCATCCTAAACACACGGGGCGTACAAATCGGACACCATATTCAAAATATTTCATAGGGACCCACGATGGAATAGGTCCATGGCCGCCATGTAAGCAACTAGTGTTGGAGATGATACCAGCAAGGCGTCCCACCCTCAGCGGGTCCGGAGGTCTGCATAAAAGGCACCCATTTCCTAAATAGAGTCAGCACCCATCTTACCAACCCTCCTACCTCTCCATTTCCTTGTATTCGCCCACCATGTCCAAACTCAAAGACCAGCTACCATGGATGTCGGCCCCGCTCATTGTCAACGCGCCCATGGCAGGCTTCGCAGGCGGTAAACTAGCATCGGCCGTCACACTTGCAGGAGGCCTTGGCATGATCGGCGGCCTTTGGGATATGGATGCTGTACGGAATGAAATCGGGATCGTCATCGAGACGCTGAAAAGCACACCTGTCGCCTCGGCAGGTTCAGGAACATTGCCCATTGGCGTTGGCTTCCTGCCGTTTGTCACGAAGCTAGATGAGGTGCTGGCTATTCTTCAGGACTACAAGCCAGCGGTGATATGGCTGTTTGCTTCCAAGACGCTGGATGACTATGCGGATTGGGCGCAGGCGATACGCAAGGCCTCGCCTGAGACTAAGATCTGGATCCAGGTTGGTAGTGTGGCGGCTGCCTTGCATGTCGCGAAAACGGCACAGCCAGATGTGCTCTGTCTTCAAGGTGCTGATGCCGGCGGCCACGGTTTCGAAAAAGGTGCTTCAATTATTTCGCTGTTTCCAGAAGCTTCGGATGCTCTTGCCGCCGAAGGTCTTGTTCACATCCCGCTCGTAGCATCAGGCGGCATCGTAGATGGACGGGGCGTCGCGGCTGCCGTCTCGCTGGGCGCTCAAGGCGTGGTAATGGGAACACGGTTCCTTGCGTCAGAGGAGGTGAAGATACATCCAAAATACCAGGCTGCAATCCTCGAGGCGCAGGACGGTGGGCAAGTGACGACGCGCTCGAAACTGTTTGACCAACTGCGAGGCCCGAATATGTGGCCGGATCTGTACGATGGGCGCAGTTTGGTCGTGCAAAGTCATAAAGACTTTGTGAATGGGATGAGCCTGGAGGAGATCCAGAGATTACATAATGAAGAGGTTGCGGGTGAAGATAAGGGATACAATACGGGACTACAAGGCCGAGCGGCGAGCTGGGCGGGCGCAGGTGTAGGGCTGGTGAAAGAAGTTCAGAGCGCAAAGACTATTGTAGAAAAGACTAGAGGAGATGCTCGAGATATCTTGCTTCGGGCTGCAAACATGTAAAGGAAAAGAAGCAAACAATCGAAATGAATTAGTGACGTCACGTTTGAGCAGTGAGTGTGACAAACGCCCTTTGTTTGCTCGCCCACAAGAACATTTGATTCATAGAAACCCCAAACCTAGTATTTACTGCGTGTGATAAATTGATCCATTAAGACGGTGATAGTGGAGACTGGCTTAGCGAATTCATTCTAGCAATACAGCCTGGTAAACTATAATACTAAATTCCTTACTTTGGAAGCCTGTTCTAGTATAGGAACATGGAGGTAGATGCTACTATATGCGAAAGCTAATGCGATCTTTGAAGCCAAGCAGACACATGAGTACATAAAACAGACTGTTATCTTGTTCCTATTTCTCGTACCCCTCTTTTTTCATTTTTATTTCTATACTTAGTTTTATAAGCCTCTTATTACAGACGTCTGCGGTTGCTCTTCGGGCTAGTAGAAGGCTACAGCCTTATGAACCGCTGAAACAAGCAATTGAGTCAGAAACCTTGGTGAATCCTTCAGTACCTGCTCCAGATAGAATAGAAATTTTGATTGTTCGGTCCGTAGTGTATACGGGTCGAACTAATCGTCGTCCGTCTGCCCGAAATCGTGTGCAACGAAACGGGAGAGGTTCAGATAACCATGGTACCGAAGGGCCATCACATGTCAACGTCACTCCTACACGAACACAGCCAGATGTATCGAGTGTTAAATGAGCGGTTTCAAAACATCCCTCAAACTGCACGTTTCTAGGTCGTGCAGCATCACAAGGCGCCCATTGCTAAGAGGTAACCAAACGCGAGCCAGAGCCACTATTAGCAACCTCGCGCATACGCAATCGAAGTGCGCCAGTGAACAGTGCACATAGGCCTGTTCAAGGTCAACATACAACACCGCGTCTTCTGTTTTCAATCTCCCGATCGTACCGCCAACAAGACAGAATGTGATACCAGAATAGCGCAATCCAAAGTACGAGCATGGTGGCGAGGCCTGCTGCAACTGCAACAAGTGCTGCCACAGTCAGATTGTACGACAAATCTTGGAAGTCATGATCTTCCTGCAGTACCGATGTCGCAAGACCAACTTGTAGAGCCGAGAGCACAACAGAAAGCACAGCAAACGCAGCTAGCATCCATTTGAAATGACGCGCAAAGAAGGCTTTGTACCAGGTGGAGCCTGCTCTGTATCCCCTAATTAGGTTATATAGCGAGTGCGCAGGGGGCCTGAGTCTATAGATAGTGTTGAGTCGGCTTAATCGTAACTCTCCATATTTATATCGCTTATTGACATTTTTTAGAGTTACTAAGTCGACATTGTCAAGGAACACATCCAAAAACTCCACCCAAGCCGGCCATGCAATATCCTTCGACAGGAGACCAATCTCCTGTGCGATTGCAAGATCGCTTCGGTGGCACACGAGCCACGTATAGGATAGTAGCAGCCCACGTGCAGATTGGTAAAGCTCCTCGTCAGAACACAGATGCTTGTCCCAATAGTCGTAATCAAGCAAGTACTCTGGCAGTGGCTTGACGAAGATCTGAGACTCGAACCATACCAGGTGCTCACTTGGATCTTCAGTGACGAGTATGCTGCGACCGAGAAGCCTCTGTCTGTGCAGAGGCCTGGCAGCGTTCGGCAAGCCAGCAAGCCAGAGATGACGCTGAATGGCATTGAGCCTCGGTGTCCTCAAGTCGAGAGATAGGTACTCGACATGAGACTTGTTCGGCCTCACAAAATGATTTCTCTGGTAAATAATCGAAGGGAAGACCGGGCTGGACGGAGCTATGGAGCCAGCTGAGCTATGACGAGGGTTGTTCTTCGATATCGGCGGACCATGCTTTCTTACGCTCAGCCGCGTACAGGGTGGGTGATGACGATGATCGACGGCTGGCAGAGTGTCTGAATGGGAGGGTCGGCTGTCCTGTGTCGACATCGCTCAGCTGCAACGGTGAAGGAATAGTTCGCATCCGGATTGTAGGCTGGACGAAAGACTGTGGACAGCCTACACGGATTGGAGAGCTGTTTAGCTTGTCTCAACTGACTTGTCACAGGGCCAGAAACCATGGGGAAAGGAAGTGCTTCGCCTTGAGAACAGGCTGCTGCTGAGCGTTGTTGCGGGGAGGACGGATTTTCCCAACTGCGCCCAGCTCAGACGAAGAGGGGTCCAGACGCGCCACAACACTCCACAATGCCTTCTGTTGGTGACGCTGATTGGCAAATATAGCCAGTCTTCCCATCCTATCTGCACGCACTGGCAACAACATCTTGCACGAGCCCGCTATGCGGCGCAGCCCAGCACAGCCCAAGGCAGCCTAGCCATGACCGCCGATTACCTTCTCACGGTACTACCAACCTCCGCCTACGCGCCTTCTACCGGGCTGTTCGGGACCTAGACTGTTGACCATGCGCTTCAATTGCTCTACTATTCACCTCTGAGCTGGCATGGTCACTGCGAAGAAGGGCCCTGTGCTGCGCGTCACCGGCCTTTCAGCCTCGCGAGCTGATGAGGAGCTGGCAACATCACTAAAGGCGACCATCAACAACGAACTGACCGACGAAGAGAAGGCGAACTTGAACATCAAAGTGGACTTCGTGCCCTCCTGCTACGACGATAAAGAGAAAGTCGCACTGTTGGAGTGCTGCGGCGGGTTGCCTGCGTTCCTGTCGGCGTCGGCGGCCGATTCACAGGGCAAATGGCAGATAGAAATGGGCGACATAGACATCAACTTCGACCAGGACTTCTTCGGCTTCACCCAGTTATACACGCCGGCGTCTGACACACCTGTCGTTGCAGAGTACGTTTACTGTCTGTTAGCCATGTCCAGCTATTGACTCTACGCACAGCGTCATTGCCATCACCGGCCTTGGCGGCCATGCCTATGGCTCATGGCGTGGCAAAGGCAACCTTGGACGCATGTGGCTGCGCCACTTCCTGTGCAAAGATCTGCCAAGTTGTCGGACGATGATCTACGGCTACAACTCGAAGCTGTTGATTCACGGGTCGGATACGATCATGGACTATGGGCGTGGCCTGCTGGAGGAACTGAGGAAGGTGCGGAGCACAGAGGAGGTGAGTACCTAGAGGTGTTGGAAGCGAAAGCGCAAGCGCGAGGCTGAGGCTAACAGAGGCAATGCTCTAGCAACAACGTCGACCGCTCTTCTTTATTGCGCACAGCTTTGGCGGCATCATACTCGCCCATGTAGGTTCTGTGTCTTGAAACTTGCGTGCATGCAACTAAACAGTTCCGCAGTGTCTTGTCAAGGTGGCCCAGACAACAGATCAAAAAATAGCGTCTCTGCTCAAGGCTACCTACGGCATGCTTCTGTTTGGCATACCGCACAGAGGCCTCGTAGTGGACGACTTTCAGAAGGTGCTTGCTGGAAAGGATGACCACCCACGCCGACAGCTGCTGGAGCAGATCCAGCAAAAGTCCGATCAGCTAGCATCGCAGCTAGACAGTTTCAGGAACATTATTCAAGACCGCAAGGTGGTAAGCTTTTACGAGACAAGGCAGACGCGGCAGTTGCAATTTGTATGATGCTGTAGTGCAAGAAGACATAAGAAATCACTAACATGTATGGCAGGACAGCAAGACCAACCGTTGGGCAAGGACCGGCGACTTCGTTACGGCGGTAGACAGCGAATCAGCGCTGCTCCAACTCCCAGACTCAATAGAAGATAAGATTCCGCTCGACGCGGACCACTCGATGATGGTTAAGTTCGACGACAAGGACGATCAAGGATGCAGCAGCGCACGAGGCAGGCTGATGCAGTTTGCGCAAGATGCACCAAGCGTAGTGGCCAATCGCTTTGGTAGGTAGTTGTAATCTTTACAATGGATTTTCTATCGGAGGTTGGACTTGATATCTCTCTAGCTGCTATTGTATCTGCATCTAGCTAACAATGTTTGCTTCTAGCGCTAGCGCACAACAGTCCTAAACCACCAATCGTGGTACCAAAAATACGAGGTAGTGTATGCGTAGGCCAAGAGGTAGCCGAGTTTCGCACAGTGGAAGAGGCTCCACAGTCCACATACAGTCAGTGTTATTTTCTCATCAGTTCGTGTAACAGTTAGTGCTAACGTTTATGTGCTCAAAGAACACAACTCTGAACGCCCTACTAGTCCTATTGCCAAACGTAGGAAGACCGAGGGGACAGGAGACTTAGAGACTGACGCCACAAAGTGAGTAAATTTTGCTATCTTGTTGCTTCTAATTAGTACACTGCTAATAAGCAAAGCCAGCAGAAACATCCGTTAGCGGGCCAGGAACTGGAAGAACGAGCGAGTATGAGTGAGAAATATTACCAAGCTCGCTATTAGTGAAACGAGAGCATGCTAACAAGGTTGTAGCGTCGGCACAACTCTCACAGCAAAGCGGTAAGCAAACTTTGGTCAGCCATCTAATGGTTTACTGACTTAGTTCAGAATGCCTTAGATCTCTCTCTTTCCTGGAGCAAGAACATCGGTTTCACGACATTCATACTGCCGAGCATACCTGTGAATGGCTTTTTGAACATGAGGGGTATCAAACCTGGCTGAAAGGAAACTCAGGACTCTTTTGGATCAAGGGAGACCCTGGCGCGGGCAAGTCTGTGCTCATGAAACACAGCGTTAAGCGAACACTTGAGCGTAGCCCTGAAGACCTTGTTGTATCTTTCTTCTTCCATGGCCAAGGGAAGCCCTTACAAAAGACATCATTGGGATTGTTCCGCGCGCTGTTAAGCTCAATGCTAGAACATTTTCCAAAACATCTTGCTCAGCTAGCTGCTAAGTTTGCAGAGAAAGAGAAACGATACGGAGGGTTTACAGGACACGCATGGGAATGGACTAAGAACGAACTCAAAGAAGCTTTGTCCAACATTCTATCAGAGGGTACTCACCGCCGACGCGTTGTTATCTTTATCGACGCACTTGATGAATGCGGAGCAGACTCTGCAAAAAGCTTGATAGAATATTTCGACGGCCTTACACGTCACGCAAAAAGTAAGCACGCGCAATTCAAAGTATGTCTTTCCTCAAGACACTACCCGATCCTAGCGCTCGACAACATACCCTCGGTACAAGTGGAGAAGATGAACGGTCAGGATATACGATGGTATGTCCGGGAGCGATTGAAAGACATCCAGCCAGAGTCAAAGCGCGAGCAGATCCAGGCTGAGATTCTATCCAAGTCCAATGGTGGGTTTCAATGGGTGTTTCTTGTAACCGAAACAATAATCGACGAGAACTTGATTGGCTTCAAAACAGAGAAACTGCTTGAAGGACCCGCTAACTGCCCAAAACCACTGAGCAAAATATACGAAACAATTCTCAATGGAGTTCCAGCAAGGGACAAAAATCAAATGATAAAGATCTTCCAATGGGTACTATCTGCCGAAAGACCCCTGTCTGCCCAAGAGCTTCGGGATGCGCTTGCTGCCGACAAAGACATGGGTTACAAGAACCTTCACGACCTTCGAGCCAAAGAATTTCGGACTGACACTTTGGTCGCCTTTGAGAAATACGTCAAACACATCTCAGGAGGTCTAATCTCCTTCCAAACCCGCGATCTATGGGAGCAATATGAACGCAATGAACCAGACCCAGACCGCGAGGCACAGCTCATCCATCAGTCGGTCGCCGATTTCCTGATGGAAGAATTTGCCAGTCTCTTCGGCAAACATTTACCTGGAGCAAAGTCTTTGATAGGAACCGGTCACCTACAGATATCAAGGTCTTGTCTTCGATACATGGTTTTAGAAGACATACTAGAGGATGCTGCTCTTTCAAGAGGAACCCTCTCGTCGAAGTACCCGTTAGCACCATATGCCGTACGTTTTTTGCTTGCGCACATCAAGAAAGTTGAAAAAGAGGGCATCACCCAATCTAATCTGCTTTCTGTAATGAAATGGAAGCCAAACTCTGAGACCATTCGCAAGCTTGCCACCCTCTGGAGGACTCTTGATCCCAATAGCACACATATGCCTCTGGGATGGCCATTCGTTGGCGCGACGGCTTTGCATGTCTTGGTAGCCTTTGGATCTATGAGTGCGGTCAATTCACGGCTAGAGTCAGGTTGCGAGGAGTTCGAAAGCAGGGACGCTAATGGAAATACACCATTGATGCTTGCCATCAGAGAGAACCACCATGATATCGCTTTAGTACTGCTAGATCGGATAGTCGACTGCGAAAGCCATCACGGACAGCAAGCTCCCGACGAAGAATGCGGCGTCACACCCCTCTCAGTGGCACACGCTACAGTCATCAACGCACAGAACAACGACAGTGAAACAGCACTCGATTTTGCTCTGGAGCAGAACATGGGTGATGTCGTTGTCAAACTCATCGAAGCAGGTGCCAACCTCAGATACCTAGGGCGAGAGACTGCATTGGTGGCTCATGCTGTCAGCAACAGGAACACAAATCTTCTCTCCATATTGATTGAAAAGAAGATAAAGCTTGATGGCGCCGTATTCTTCGCAGTCAAAGACCAGGTGGCTGTGCATGACCCTGTTTTGGAAAGCATCATCTCTCAGCTACTCAGCGCTGGGGCTAACACAGCAAGATCGTCAAATTTAAACGCTGTTCCCGACATCGACGAGTACTATGAGGAAGAAGAGAATGATGGTAACTACGATACTGATGCATTGGCCTTAGCATCTAGGAGAGGTTTTACTAACGTAGCCGAGATGCTTTTGGAACATGGCGCACCGGCAGCCTTACAGAATGATATGGGGCATTGTCCTATGCTCATCGCAACAGAACACGGTCACGAAGATATTGTCAGGATGATACTCTCAAGAGGGCCATCATCAGTGGAGACAGAAGACCCACGTGATGATACAGCTTTGAGATGGGCTATCGAAGATGGCCAATCAAGGATCATATACCTCCTACTCCAGAAGGGAGAATTCTCAAATCTGGACATATTCCTGGGGAGCTACTTCGTAGAAGTTCTTCACGCGGGAGACACTACTGCTATTGGAATCATCCTACAACGTAAGCTTGTAGATCCCGACATACAGGACAATCACGGAAGAAGACCACTGTCTTACGCAGCACAAAAAGGATACGAAGCTGTAGTCAAACAGCTACTAGACACAGACAAGGTCGATCCTGATGCTAAGGATAGCAATAGATACACGCCGCTATTGTGGGCGGCACGAAGCGGACACAAAGCTATAGTCAAGCAGCTTCTAGGAACAGATAAAGTTGATCCTAATGCTAGGAATGATAGTGGATTCACGCCGCTGTTACGGGCGACACGACACAGAAACAAAGCTGTAGTGAAACAGCTGCTAGACACGGGCAAGGTTAACCCTAATGTCAAGGATAGGGTCGGATGGACGCCGCTGTTGCATGCAGTATCTGAAGGATACACAGAAATAGTCCAGCTGCTGCTAGATTCAGGCAAGGTAGATGCCGATGCGAAGGCTAAGAACGGGTTGACGCCATTATCCTGGGCAGTACAACGTGGATATAAAGCAATAGTTAAGCAGCTGCTAGATACGGGCAAGGTCGATCCTAACGCTAAGGATAAAGATGGATCGACACCACTATCGTGGGCGAGATACAAAGGAAGCAAAACAGTGTTAAAGCTGTTGCTAGATACAGTCGCGCGTCAAGAGGCTGTTCACACAGGGCACGAGCCGCCCTCCTAGCCGCGTTTCCCATAGATCTCAATTTTTCTCATTATTGTAAAACTCTACCAGAACAGGATCTTTTAGTATCTACCTCATATCTTAATCAGATGAAAAGTGCGTTTCACCATAGTTGTAGTAGTGGCAATCTTGTCATATAGTGGGTCGATTCTGACTTTGGTTCTGTCTAGGGTCGAGGATAGCGTCGGGGGCTTCAGTCTTAGACAGTGTGCTTAGCGTAAGCAGCTATCGTGTTTCTCTTTTCTTATTCCTTCTTGACTGAGCGGTTAGCGGGCACGTATCTGTACTCGGATGAGCATATGCCATGAGATGTGACACCATTTGGTTATGGGTTTCCTTCATTTTCCTCGTGTCTGAACAGCACGCGGAATTCTCTACAAACCGATTGAACGGGTGAAGGACGGTGTATGGATGTATGACAGCTCGAGTATCTAGCGCTCGAGCATATGGCCTCCAATGCATCCTAGTAGACCTTTCAGGCCTGTGTTGCTCCCTTCCTTAGCGGCCTCACCTCCTCTGCTACCCCAAATCCAGCTCGTATCGCCACTGTGCCTCCTGCTTCAGAAAGTTCGACGCCTGAGACCATACTTGCTCTCGCGTTTCCATTTTTGTTCTCATGCTGGAGTGTCTCTGGGCTTTCTGCATGCTCGTCATTAACACTCTGAGTGGAACTCGTCATGACTGATCGTGCGTGCTCCGCGTCGCTACCATCGATGAGTTCACCGAATCTAATCATCATCTCTTTCAGCTCGTCTGAGACATTCTCGTGACCACCCATCGTTCCTGAAGTCTTCACAATAACCTTCTCTATAGCCCCACGTCCGGTGGTCGTCATCAGAACCTGCAAAAAGCCACCAGTGATCGCTGACACGCCTTGATTGCGAGTGTAGAAAGCCGCAATGCCTAGTGCGAGAATCGGGAGACCGAGTCCCAGACATAGCCCGTATGGGAGAAAGAAGGCCAGCTTGTTGCGAAATCGGTAAACGTTGAAGGCTCGTGACGTGGTTCCAGTAACGACATCGAATCTCTTGTTCAGTGACAATGCTGAGATTGTACTGTTGATTAGAAGCTCTTTTGCCGTGTCGATAAAGAGCGATGTCGTAAATGGTGTCCCCTTGCCAAATATCTTGCGTCTGAGGTAATCCTCGAATATGGATAACGGCCAGATTTCCAACTCATCTTCGTTGGCTATCAGATCTGAACTTGCAACCCACCTCATAGTGCACGTGTCTACAGTAGTACCATTCTCCGCCGTGAAGGGCTTCGGTCCTTCAGAGGACTCAGGATAGTAGAACGACATGCTTTCGGAGACTTTGAAGGATTTGTTGAAGTTCATTGCGAACTCATCGTATATCGTCAGTGCGTCGGAAATTTGCACCCATTGCTCAAAGCTACCATCGAAGTCGTCAAATGACGAGGTATATGATGGGACAGTTTCGTCATCCATGATGCTGTAAGTCACATTCTGTCTGCCAGCCATGTGTGACACAGTTACAGAGTATCTCGCCATCTTTGCATGACAGATGGACTCTTTCACAGGTATGAAGACATGTATGCCTCCATCTGGTAAACGAATGTACTCGGTCAATGGATCGATATCGAGAGTCTTATTAGCGCCCCACATGCAAGGGTAATACGGGTAGTCCCCAGCTATGTTGCGATTATTGCGGTAAACAATTGAAACGTTGCCCATGGGATACTTGTAGTCTGAACGGTTGTCGGATAATGATGTGTTGGTTGAGACGCGGTCTATCGGCGGCAAGTCCCTATAAGTAGCGAGGTTTGCATGGCTGTCGAAGTGTAGGATGGTCCATTTTTGCCCGTAGAGGTAAGGATCCTTGGAGTCACCAATATCGGACTGGAGATAGACCCTGTCCATGGTGTAATTAGAAGTCTCGCAATCCAGAGTCGGGCCCCAGAAAGACAGATCGTAAGAAGAATTTCCTTCAGTAGGTTGATCCAAGTCAGCGATTTTGCCGGACATCAGATTCATGCGTGTTATGTATTTGGAGTCCCGTGAGCTGTCCCTGAGAGGGCCTTAGTACTTTAAAGAGCGTGTTCAGCTTAGGGACTTACCGTTCGGCCACACATCCCAATCCGTATACATCAGACATATTTATTGGGGCTTCGGGAGGATAGAACATCTTGAGAGGAAAGACCCCCACTAGGCCTTCCTCATCATGGCGATGGCAAGAGATACCACAAACGTTGTTGTGTATTTTCAAGGGATCTCGGTTGTGGAAGACCGAGACATTGAAGTCCATGGCCAATCGTAAGGTCTGTAATTCGACGGTCAGAGCACCGGGAGGGTACACAGTAGCGATGGGAACAAGCCAACAAAACACAGCGATGGCCGCCAAGGCGGGCGTCTTCAAGTACAGTTCGTAGCTCAAAAGGTGGAGTGCGTTTGTTTGCACCTGGAAGAGATCCTCAACATGACCGATCTTGGTTCATTAGCCAGGCTGTTGCATATGTGACAGCGACTTTTGTACCTTGAGCAGGCGCTCTCTTAGGGTAGCCCATAGATATTGAGTGTATGCAACTCCGACACCGGCTAACAATGCAGCTCGAAACGCTGTGGTCAGTAAGAGTGATACAGTTGTGACATAACCTTGCGATATGGTTGTCTTTTTATTAGAGAGTGAAGAGTCATTAGATAGTACGCGACCATCAAGGTAGACAAAGAATCCACAATGCACCGCGGCACTTATCGTTGCTGTGCTGATTAGTACTTCTGAATAGCGGTGACGAGTAGCAGTGCTGCACCTACCTAAAGAAAGAAATCCTATGATCGTGGTCTGAAGCCTCCATGCCGTTTTCAACTTCGAATAGCCACTCAGTAGAGGCCGCCCGAGCTTTTCTTGAGACTCTTGTTTCACAGAAGCCGAAGAGTGACTGGTTGTGGACGAAGGCTCCGGCGGGATGGGTAGCGGTGCGTGGCTCGGAAACGAGGCTGGTGCGACATCTGAATGTGTTGTAGACCCATTGTCGTCAGGACGAGGCGAGCTTGGATCAAGGCTTGACCGAATGTATGGGATCTCCGAGTCTTCTATTGTTGTCTGGAGAGCATCTTGGTCATCTAGGCGCTGCATTGGCCCTGGGATGGTATCCTGCTCTTGCGAAGGACATGCTTCGTACTCATGCATGATGCAGTATGCTGATGGCGCTTGGACCGGGAAATATCAGAAAGATCAGTAAATCCGCCAGAGTCAAGACACGAGTCGCGCGAGGAAAGAGAGGGGATAGTGGGCCGATTACTTTTGTAATCGAACCCGCAAGGCTGAAGGATTACATCCACGAGGGGGCGAAGACTTGGCAAGGGGCCTAGCTGCAGTCATCTGTGTTTCTGCTGCGCTCATAAGAGACATGATTGACTTCAGCGTAATACGCTCGTGGGTTTAACGAGTTCGTCAGGAACTTCGAATCGTATTATGTCTTGGCGAGGTGAATACAAGGCTCAGCCGTAGTGTGGTAGGGAAAACGCACAAAGACCCCCTCACACACACACACACA
>JAODYC010000040.1:46723-153876 GCA_026262405.1 Curvularia hawaiiensis
CGCCGCTGCTGCTGCTGCTTCCACCGCACCCAACATGACCTCATCCACGGCCTCCATGCGGCAACACACGCTGGCCGGCCAGCGCCCTCTCAACCCGTCCATCTCGTCGTCGTCGCCGCTGTCCTCGCGAGAAGCCTCGCCCGCTCGCCCCTACCAGCGCAATGCCGCTGCCGGCTCTGGCGTGAGGCCTGGCTTCCGCTCACGCAAGAGCAGCACCGAGGCGAGCCCTAGCCGCACCTCCAGTCTCGCAAACTCGACCACGCCTACGCCCACGCCTACGCCGGCAGTGCAGCGTGCCCACTCGGCCACAAGCATACCGGAGCTCACGCCTGCGCCTGCGTCGTCGACGCCCGACGTTGCGCGAGCACCACGCTCCTCCAAGCCCCCGTCCAAGTCCGTCACCACCGACTCGACGCCCCATTGGCCCATCTCGCCGCGCCTCAAGTCTCCGCCGCCCGCCGACGACCGCTTCTCGCACTCGCGGAGGAACTCGCTGCGCTCGCAGATCAGGAAGCCAGAAGCCCAGTCGACGCCCGCCATCATCGTCCAGAGCTCGTCGCCCGCCTCGCCGCCCCGCCTCGCCGTGCCCGAGGACGGCACCACGAGCGAGCCAGACGAGCCCGCGCAGAGCAGCACAAAGGCTCCGCTGCCGCCTCGCGGATCCAGCGGCCAGCCACCCAAGCTCGAAACGGTCCAAGAGTCTAGCTCGCCTGCCACTTCCGGATTTCACGGTCTAGAGCCGCAAAGGTACGCTTTTCCCCGCAACGGCCCCACTGTTTGTCATCGCGACGCACGTTAGACTAATCGCGGTCCCAATTTCCGTTGCCATCCGCAAACTTTGTTAACGCTTCACTCTAGCTTTGCTTCTTCAGTCATCGCCCACAAATCCGACCCGGATCGAAATGACGTCAACTCAAAAGTCACCGAAGACCTCAGCACCTCCAAGCACGACTCCCTCAAGCACGACCACGCCAAGCATACCGAAAGCGGAAGCGACAGCGCGTCCAAGAAGAGCGCTCCCAAGGCAAAGGTCCACGACCAGCGTTCGACCTACGCCCAGCGCCCCCAGCACTCTGTCTCTGCAAAGCCATCGCTGTCGTCCATGTCGACCCGCGCACGCGACCCGCCCCTGCGCAACATGACGGTCGAGACAGAGACGGTGCCTTCGGTCGCGCAGGCCTCCATCGTGAACCAGGACCGCGCCGCCTCGGGGCGCCCAGACGGCGGCATCCGCCTCAAGCCCAGCAACGAAACAATACGCCCCAGGAAAGACAAGAAGCCCGCAAAGCGAAAGGCTCCGTCAATCAATGCTGGCACCGGTAGGTTGCACCTCATCTCGTACTCTCACACTCCTTCGTCGCTCGGCAGCCCGGGCTCATGCGTCTCGTTTGGTGAGCAGCCATCGCTGTCGACCATGTCCCCCACGAGCGCAGAGCTACACGCGTCTTCCTTTTGTCCCCCTCAACTCAGCTATTTCTATTCCAGCACTAACGCCAGCCACCGCGTAGCTTCCTCCAAGGCAGACGTCTTTGAACAAAAAGTAGCCAGTGCCGTCGACGAGGCCGACTCGTCAGACTCGGACGCCACCTTCATCTACGAATCAAACCCCCCCGACCCCCCTCATCGCAGCCGC
Organism: Curvularia hawaiiensis; assembly: GCA_026262405.1. Taxonomy (NCBI): domain Eukaryota; kingdom Fungi; phylum Ascomycota; class Dothideomycetes; order Pleosporales; family Pleosporaceae; genus Curvularia; species Curvularia hawaiiensis. The sequence continues at coordinate 48,357 of JAODYC010000040.1, forward strand.
GGAGGACACCACTCGCGAACGCCGAGCATGACATCACTTGCAAGCCTCACAAATCCTCAGCTCCAGTTACGCGACAGCCAAAAGCATCCCAGCAAGAAGAGCAGTACCAAGTTCAAGTTCAATCCTCCGTACATGAACTCGAGCATTGACGGTGATGACCGGGGCGAAGGAACCGTCCGTTCAGGTTCGGGCCGAGCTGGTGGAGGCAGCCATCATCACCACATCGGCGGCAGATACGGCCAGGGACGAGGTGGCTTGAACCATATAGTCATGGATAGCGATTCGTCCATGGCCCAACCTTCGCGCAACCGTGGGCCAGCCTCCCGAAACACGTCGCAACCAAACAGCCCTCGCTTCCACACCTTCACCGTTGGCAACGGACACAGCAACGGCAGCAAGAAGAGTAGCGAGTACTCGGCTGCATACGATATTGATGCCGAAAACGCGGCCGACGATGAACGCACGCCGCTCATCTCGGGTCGAAGCCCACGAGCCCGGACGCCTCGCCAAAGGAACAGCGCAACCGTACGCCATCTGGAACGTCGCCATCACCGAGATGGCGGATGGTGTCGACGCTTTGCTGGATGTTTGGTCCTCTCTATCCTGCTCTTGGTCGTCGTCTTCTGCGCCGTGGGACTCGTCTTTGCGACCACGAAGCCTCTCACAAGTCTTCTGGTGCGCGATATCCAGAACGTTGTTGCAAGTCAACAGGAGGTCATCCTGGACCTCATCGTGGACGCCGTCAATCCCAACATTATTGGTGTTACCGTCGCAGATATGGACGTGTCTGTGTTTGCTAAGAGCAAACATGTCGGTTCCGATACCTGGTGGCGAGAGCATGGAAACGGGCCGCCTGACAACATGGAAGATTGGAAACCTGTTCAAGATCGCTCCCACCACGTCCACACGCACTCCACCACCAGAGGAGTTGACGAAGGCACCGATCCCATCGAAAGCGAACCCCGGACCATGTTGCTTGGCCGTGTTTACCGGTTCGACTCGCCTCTGACCTTCGAAGGCTCCTTTTTCCAGCGGCACCGCGCCGAGTCCATCGGTGAGCTTCGTCTTGCTCACCCAGGGAACAAGACCGAAGCAGGCGGCAGCGAACGCTGGGAAGAAGTGCTGCAACATCCATTCGAACTCATTGTCCGAGGCAACTTCAAATACACGCTCCCCCTCAGCACGCAGGAGTTCAAGGTCCCAGTCACAGCTTCTCATTACTACGATCCAGATGTCGAAAAAAAGAAAAAGCCGGTCGCTCTCAACAGCCATGAAAAGAGGAGGAATTTACTACCTGTATTAACAAAGCCGTGGGGACGTTATGACCGCAGAGCACTACCGCTCTGGACTCCCTAATAGCACATATCCTTGCATTCTGTATCACAAAGCCTGGAGATGCGAGGGTTGCCCCAGCATCATCTCCCAAAAAGACACTGATACCCTTCTAAACACGAGATCACGACCCTATAGACTTGTCCCAGTCCGGCAACTGTACATCAGCGAATGTGTTGCCCTCTCTTGGCTCCACAGCCCTTACGAATTTCTTTTCTCCTTCTGCGTTGCACTAACACACACCCCACAACACCCCCTTTGAACGGCCGCATGGGTTAGCTCGACGGCGAATGGTAATTTGCGAGTTTAAGGGCTTTGCGCTTTAGCCATGGTGTTTGTGTTATAAAGCCCTGTTTTTTTTTGCATCTTGGCAATACGGACCTGGCCTCCGTCCTAATCAGTGTCGCCACTGTTTGTCCTATCTGAATTTTACACTTGGAGGTGGATCCTTGCGGATCCGAGCCATTCATTTCATTCTTTTCCCTTTTCTATGTATTTATATACACTCAACGTATACTCGATTTGGTATCTTTGCTTTCTCTTTTTGTTTCTCAACGACTGTCTAGGGTGCATGGAATCGGTATGGCCAAGGAAAACAAGGATATTTGCATTGCGTGGGAACGGGAATAAAAAGATCTTAGTCTGCCCGACTTGTCTCTCGATCCACTCTCCTTTCGCATCACTGTGTATGACATGTATCAAAATGTACTAGAGTCTGCCTGCTTACATTCTATACCGCTTCCAAAACCAAGCTATCCCAGAGCCATCCCCTCCATTGCGCGCTCTTGGTAACCTTGACGTCCAGCCTATTATTCTGCCCTTGTCTTAACAGCCCCCGCGGAACCTCAAACTGCAACCGTCTCCATTCCCCAGCTCTTGTAGCACCACGATACGTATCCTGGCTATTCAGCAAGCTAGTGCTAGAGATGTTCCCGATACGCGCCTCATTCAGCAAGACATCCGCACTGGATCCCTGTGAAAACCCAGCGAGGGAAAGAATCAAGTTGGCAGCCGGCGTCGTGCTGTTATTGCTAGACAAGGACATGGAAGAAGAGGGTAAAGAAAAAGAAACAGACCACGTCCCCAGCTTGCTCTGCGCAAAGCACCAGTCTCTGTCCGGCAAACTGGTACCAACGGTATACGTCAAGTTGGCAGGACACTTGTCCAAGCGGGCATGCTGTACAGGGTGTGCCGGGTCCGCGAGGTAAAACCCATCTGTTTTGCGGTCCAGCGTCCCGATCTGAAAGATGCGTTTGGATACGTCCGTCACAGGCCAGTCGAGTTTCTTGAGCGTTGTTGTTTTCCCCCTCGCAACACCGACATCGTTGTACGTGACATTCGTCGTGACATCGTGCATGCCCGTGCCGCCGTTGGCCCACGCATACAGCGCATACGTGCCCGTTCGCACATTGTCAATATGGAAGCGGCCCTCTGCGTCGGCGTAGGCAGTATAGTAGTATCCCGTCCCCTGGTCCAGCGTCGACACGCTCTCATTCCGATTATCACCTAGAAAGACGGCCGCGCCTGCCGCTGGTCGCCCATCGCCCAGCACCAATCTACCCTTGACCTTGCCACGAGCCTGGTACGCACTGTTGTTGAACCATCTATACGGCCACGCCTTAACTTCCTTCTCCCAGCGTGACCTGGCATCTCGCGCACTTCCGTCGTTCAAGTACCACAGCCATGGCCCCCAAATCCTACTTCCATCCGTCGCAAAAGCGTCGCGCGAAACGGCTTGATAGTGCGTCCCATGCACCATGTTCAGCTGCACTGTATCCCCCGTCTTCGACTCCCGATGCAGCATGAGTTCCTGCTTCAGATGGTCGCCGTTGAAGTACTCGTGGCCCGCGTGAATGTACCAGCTGCCCACCTCAGCACCGTACACGCCGTACGCAGTCTGCTCGCGCAGGAAAGCAGCCCAATCGTATTTTGTTAAGAATGTGCCATCGGGTTTTCGCCATGTTTCGTCCTGGACGTTTGTGGCATCGAGGTACTCGGAGAAGGAGGGCAAAGCGCCGTCTTTCACGTTGGTGTGCGCGTTGGGAAACGACTCGTTGGAGAGGCGCCACAGTGTGCGGAATTCTCCTAGTGTGGGCAGCGCGCGGTTGACAAAGTACTGGTATGCCCCCGGGAGAGAGTCGTAGACAATCCAGTGGAAGTCCCCTTCAAGCGCGCGAAAGCGGATGTTGACCCAATCTGGGCCTGACTCGACGATTGCGGCGGAGGTCCAGGTGAGGTCGGATGCGGCGCCGTCTATGGAGTTGGGGCTTGTTTTTAGATACGACGGTGAATAACAACAAAGTGTAGAAACGTACTGTAACTAACATAGTGTCCTACTGCGTTGCCGACCCGGTCTTTGCCTTTGTACATCAACTTGTTCGCATATTGAGCATTTTGAGTCACGTTCCAGAGGTCATTGCCTAGGACCCAGGTCGAGGGACCGACTTCTTTCAGGAAACTTCGGGGTTGCTTTGCTCCTCCACCACCACCACTGCGTTCTGGGAAGGGAGATGCAGTAGCCAGTACAGCCAGCGTAGCAACACCAATGGACGTGAAGAGAGCGCTCATGACGAGTTAAATCAGGGAAACCCCCCCGATTGGCAATGCGGAAAGATGGGGTCTTGGCCAAAGCAGATTCATCCTCGCTGCTGTTGTAATCATATGTATATATACTTTGGATGTTTCTCTTCCCCCTCTCACTCGGAGATACATAGCCCGAGCTCTTTTTTGCATTCCGCCTGAATTAAAAAAGTAGGACCCGCGGGCTTACTCAAGGTACCTGGGTAGATCCCAGACCGAAAGAAATCGTACTATTGAAAATGGCCGCCAAATTTCCCTGCAATCATCGCCGACTGTCCAATGACGCATTCGGTCCGGTCTGTGCAGATCTTCCTTCCCTGAACGCCTATTTTGGAGTCGCCTAGGCTATGGGGGCGTATTACCGGGTCAGCGGGTGAGGGGAGGGGGGTGGGCTTCTGGAATGGAAGCTTCCCCACGAAGCGGCTTGAGAGAGGCTTAGTTGGTGGGGAGCTTGGAAAGCTTGAGTGGGGAGTAAGCCAGGTCCATCTCGTGGTGCACCGAAATACCGGGTTGAGGACGGTCAGGCGCCTAAAGGGCCGAATACCTGCCATGAGGGTGAGCAAGATTGAGGTGCGGGAAGCTTTCCCATCGCGGTAAGTAACTGCTACAACGACTGCATTACAACCGGCTGTACCTGAGCATCTTGATATACGGTGGGAAACGTGGAAACTGGGACTTTATCTCCAACGAACGGCTTCAGCCTGTAATTCAAGACGCGAAAACAAAGCAAAGCATTAAGTGTATTTCAACCGTTACGCGAAAATATCGCCTCTCTACTTCTCCAAGGCTTTCGCATCAGCCTCCTTGGGCGTTTGCGTACCCGAGTCCGCTATCTTTTCGCCCTCGACCACTGTCACAAGGCCCGTACGACGGACATCCTTGCCCGTAATGTCGCGCCACATGCCACCAAAGTTGCGCACCAAGCTCTCTCGGCCCTCCCACAGCGGGTAAACGCCCACCGCCATAGTTGAACACAGGAGCCAGATGATACCGACAATAACCCAACCAGAGAAGAATGACTCGCTGAAGATGTAACCGGTACCGTACAGTGGCATGGGCCAAAGGACCAGGAGAATGAGAGTCATTGTTGCAGTAGTGATTTTGGCAATCTTTGAGGCACGGAAAAGCTTCTTCTGCTCCGCAGCTTCTGCCTCTGGCGTGAGAATAGCATGGCGGCCGTGTACAGCCTCCAGGTCCATGTGTGCAGCTGCAGTGACGTCTGAATCGTCGACGAGTCGAATGTTCTTCATAGACACCCAGTCGTAGTTATCTGAACCTTGAGTTAGCAGTTATGCAGCAGCTTCAGAAGGTGATCGCTTACCCATTCCGAAGATCAAAGTGAGGATGGGGATGAAAATGAGGGGTGACAACAAAGCAACGACGTTACCCGCCAGCATAGGGTTGTTGGCGCCAGAAGTTTCTACACTGATGACTCCATCGTTCAGCTTGGCGGTGGTTACAAGCCAGGCCGTGATGCTGCAGCACAATCCCAGGACTGGGGATAGAGTAGCCGCCCATTTGTTCTGGCCTTTCCACATCAGAGTGAGAGTGGCTGGGAGTACCGCAGACGAGATGATGACGCCCATGAAGACGTACAGCCATCCCATGCTTGTTCATGTTAGCGAGGTTTGAACGAGCGGATTGGATTGGATGTAACTCACCTAATGCCGGCGTACCACAATCCTGTAGAAAATGCAGCCATGACGAGTCCGAATGCGCAAACACATACGTGCGAAGTGTACACAAGACGACGGCCGCTCGCATTAGTATTGATATAGGTGCCGTAGATGTCGTACGTCAGGATACTGGACACTGCAATGAGCTGAGCAGAAAAGGCGGAAGTGACAGCCATGAAGACAACAAGAAGCGTGGCTACAGCGCCTCCAGATCCGAGGAGAGCAACTGCAGCATACGGGAGAGTAAGTCCCGCGCTGATGGATGCTTCGTCCATGACCGCAGGATAGGTTGGGAAGTACTTCGTGTGCTGAAGCGCGAGGGCTGCAAGACCCATGGTAGTCGCACAGAGCCACTGTGGAATGTTAGTTGTCTTCTTTTTACCATGAGATTGAGCGAAAGAATTACCGGGATAGCAAACCAAGAAAGACCACCGATGATGTATCCAGGAAGCGCATGGACTGGCGATGCCGCAATAGCCTTATTGTAGTCTGTCCCAAGTCAGTTTCTGAATGCGCTGTATCTCGACAGTTCTAACTTACAGCCATTGTCCATAAAAACAGTGCCAAAGTTTCCGATGATGTTGATCACGAAGAAGATGGCGCCGTCCTTGCTCCTCATTGTCAGATAGCTTCCACCAGCATTGCCGGGCACTGGTGTGGTGGCTGAGAGCTCTTGCAAGCGCTCGTAGACAGCCTTTGGCGATCCCAGCCTATCTCCCGTTGCGTAGGTTGTGAAGGCGAAGGTAAGAAGAATAATGAGCAAGATAACCGTATGGACGTAGTCGGTAAGGAAAGTAGCCTTGATTCCTCCAAACATGGTGTATACAACGACACCAAGGGGAAGAAGGAAACAGGCTGCTGCCGTGGGGACTCCGGTCAAGGAGCTGATAACGGCGGATCCACCAGTCAGCAACATGGCCGTGACCAGGATGTTTGTGAACAGTCCAAAGGCAATGTACACGAAGTGAGTAGCTTTTCCATAGCGAGCACGAACAGCTTCGAGGAACGTCTGATGCATGTTAGCGTGTGTGGGAACCGTCTATCAAAATCACGTACGTGCGCGTTTGGTGCTCGCCTTTTGAGCTCGATTGCAACGGTAGCGAACAACAAGATCTGGACAGTTGCACCAGCGGCATACCAGAGGGGACCAGACACGCCTGTACATCGTCAGATATCGCTACATCAACGTGATTAGATCGTTTTCGTACCATAGCGAAACGCAACCGAGGAGCTTTGCAACAAGGTAGCAGCCCAGGTCCAGGATGATACGACAGCAGAAGCAACAAGACCAGACTTTACGGTACGTCCCGCAGTCGAAAACATCTCTGAAGTTTGCAATTCATTGTTGTAGCGCTTAAGTACCCAGGTGGTAAAAACCTTGGAGACGTTAGTCCACACTACTTCATAGCGTTGAAGGAAGGCATACCATTCCAAGTGCGAAGAGGAAACCAACACCAAGAACGATTCCATAGCCCCAAGCTTGACCCAGGGGAGAAGCTGAAGGACCAATGGGTGTGCCACCGCCAGCCATGTTGAGCTATGTCGTGTAACGGAAATCTCAAAATCTAAGACGCTGGTTGCCACCTTGTCCAGCGGGCACACGAAGTATCTATATTCCTTCATAACCTCATCGGTAACGTTTTCCCCGCGAAAATCCGGTACCAAAATTGCTATCTCCAGCATTCTCAGACACATCGAGCCTACGCGCGTAGATTTGATAATGAGACATGATTGGCCAAAGATAGTCTTCCCGCACTTGGGGTAAGTGTGGGAACGCGCCAGGGCTTCATATTGTCCGGGTTAGTCTCCAGTTCGCAGCTTGGTTTGTCGAGTGTGTCTTATCGCAGAGTTCGTCCAGCACCTTAGCCGAATGGGCTCGGCGGGATGCTTCGCTTATGCTGATAAGAGACAGCGAGTGACTGTTGCTATCCTTGATGCAGACGGCGGACGAGACCGAATAGCGTACCGCAATTTCTTCTGCCTGATGCCAAGTGGCCAGCATGTGCAACAGTTCGCGTGGGGATCGACATTTTGTGCTGGGCGTGGAGGGATTGGGCGTATCAGAATGGAGATGGCGTTGGAGGTTTCGATGAGGTAAACATAGGATTGAAGATAAGCTGGCGTCTGGGAGCCAATCAGACGACTCCGAATGGTGAATCCCGAAGTCGGCGCGCAGGAGACGTACCCTGCCCACCATATTTCTCCACGGGGCTAATCGACCTGCATCCTTCCAGTATGATGTTACTCGATTGCTTCGACAAAGATGTGTATCTTGAGAACTTTGGAAAACATCTCAGCTCGTGTGCTGTGAGGAATAAGAAAATCTTGGATATTATGCATGCATACGAAGGAGGAGATTGTACAGCGTATTGGAAGCTCATTATTGTCAAGGAAAGAACCAGATGAAGATACAGCAAAGATCGACATAACCCAACGGTTGTGCGTCCGTAAGATGAGGTCATAGCAACCGTTGTCTAGTTTGCTCGTAATGAAGAGATGATCTTGGGCTTCGTTACCGGGCCTTTTTCTTCGCTCTTCTGGCCCAACGGGCTGGACATATTTCCTTCAAAAAAGCTTGGCAGGCCTTAATTGGAGTAATCAAACCTTTTCTAAATTCTGTTAGCAATGAATTGGACGACGTGCGATTAGGTTGATACCTGCACAGGCACCGGTTACGTTCAGTATAGTAACCGGCCCTGATGTCCAATTTCTAAGCAACGCAACAACTCACAGATGTCTAACGATTCTGAAGACGCAATTTCGTCAAACACTAGAGTTGCGATCTCTACCTTATTCCATAGACACTGTCTGATACTGGCCCTTTGTATTGTCCCTATAGAGCAGCAGCTATAACACCTCTTTCTAAGACATTTATCCCTTGAACGTACACATAGCGAGCTGTGCGCATTAGAAAAATTTGCGGCAAAAGCCTGATGGGAACATAAGAGAAGGTTAAAAAGCCGCTCCCGCGAGTGCGGTGTTGCACAATGTTGGGATACACTTCTCTAGTTCTGGTCTGGGTTAGGGTAGGGATTGTCTGACTATTCCGAGGGAAAAGCGTTAAAGGAGCTGACCGAGGTAAAGACAATCAGTTCTATAACGATAATGTCGCAGCTTCTACAAGGCCGCAAAAGCAACGGCTTTAGCTAAGCTAGTCAGAGCAGCAAGCCACTAACAATGATGAAAAGGATGCACAATTTCAACAGAATTAAGTGCCAAATGCACCTAACTTTTCATGCCACAACCTCGCACCTGCGTGTGCAACACAAAGGAATTGTAGACGCTGCGGCGAGACTAGGGAAAAACCACAAGCATATACAAGCAAGCTGGAGGGATATATTGTAAATATCATAGTCTCCTATAATTTCTATCTACTATTGTAGTTACGTTGTTGTCAGATTATAATGGGTTATCAAGTACAGTAAATCAATAGTGAAAAAGGTAATTATGTCCTGCTCGGCTCCTGGAATCGCGCGAGCGCGTCTCTTATAGATCGTATATTACTTTTTACATTCTAAATCCTCTATTTTTCCAGTCTACGCCGGAAGGGGGGATGGGTTATCTTGGCGACAGGCTCTAATTAGCTGGGCACAGAATCCGGGTGTGCTGTCGAGAACTAGATTCTGCAGCTTCCGCTGCCACTCATCTATAGGAAGTGATATCTGGTAAGATCTTGGCACGCCCAGACGCTCGCTATATCTGGACACTCGCTATACTTTAATGCTATGTAAGGGACTGCGCTTCGTAGAGCAATTGTTTTGGTATACAAGAGATTGTCTTTGATAGAGAGCCAAGCTTCTGAGCTACGTAGCTATTTATATACAATACTAGTTGCCTGAGCAATAGTTGGGTTGACAAGGTCCGGCGTCTAAACGTCGTTCAGATTGTATGTGTCAACGACTGCATGTTTATTAGCACTAACACCTTGATAGAACTCGCCTTAATTGTACATATTGTAAGGGATGTATGACATACAATATTAGTGAACAATATAGAGAAAAGTATTAGACAGCTAGCTTAGCAATTATACCAGCAGACACCAGCAGCAGCACAGCCGCCGTTTGCATCGCATTCGTTGTCTTTGGAACATGTTTTAATAGGGCTGTTAAGACATCTGTTCCGTCCAGATAATTGTGGGCTGTTAGAAATTTCGTTGGCAGACTCAGGAACTGGTGATGCTGTTGCCATTGCGAGGCTAAGAAGCACAGAGAAGATGCGAAGGGGTTGCATGGCTGCTGGGTTTTCAAGATATAGTATCGAAAAGAATGGATTCGTCTCTGGAAAAACTAAGGTCTAAGCAAGGGGTAAGCACAGCATTTATATATCTGTTCCAAGCTGGCGCCGGCCATCTGTCCCGCACCTTGGTGGAATTATCTGTACGTACCGATTTAATAACGTCTATCACGGAGAGATGGACGCTAGGTAGTCATGGCGCTGACTAGGGCGGTCATTGCACGTACACTGATTGGCTGCATGTTCATTACTAACCGATTTGATATGCATCACGGAGGAATAGACGTCAGTAACGGAGTAGCACTGACTGTAAAGAAAACTCTGACTAATTATAGGCCGGAGGAGGGCCGATATGAGGATGAGTTACACCGTGCGTGCCAGCACGTAGGTTGAGCGATACGCTATCTCGATACATATGTGCGACTAGGGCCTTCCATGAGCACTCTGCCCGCTCAAACACTTCACTCTTTCGCGCTAATTTGAGTGCTAGCAGTTCCTCTTGCGCGGCACTCTTGCGCTTACGACTGCGATTTACCTTTACTAGAGGACTCTATTAGCACTAGCGCTTACTTTGTTGACGTCAGTCTAATCATACTTGATATGATTTACAAAAACTATTTTATAATAGGGGATATGCTTATAGATACCTATATAAAATGTGTGGTTCCCTATCATGGCAGATTCCTTGCTATTTAGAGAAGAACCTTACCTTTCAGGAACACTGTCAAAAAGGGCTCAGCCTATCACAATGACCACGAAGTAGAACTTCATGCTTTCAAACACCGGTGTTGTAGATTTGCATTCTCATGCATCCATACATCCGCATTTTGTATATGATACTTAATTTTGGCCATTTGGTGCAAACAGGTAAAAGTAAGCTTCACTGACGAATGACTAAGACATCCAGATAGCTTAACCATGTTCGGGTCAAGAGTGCCCTGCTCAGCTAAGGCATGTGGATATCTTTTGAAGCGTTGAGGATTTCAGACTCGAATAATAACCCGACTTGTCTCCAATGACCCCGACCTTTGGTTTCAATGTCTATATATCACTCACCCAGTGAACGACAAGGAGAAAACGACCTCATGATCACGTGACATCCTCAAAATCCCCGACTCGAAGTCCCAGTACTCTGTACTTGTTCAGCCACGCGGATTCGGCCGGATAATTTCCGGTCTGTTCTACACGCCATTTACTGCTCATAGCAAACACGTGCACACGGAACGACAGACCCAAGTATGAGAGGCGGACATTTTGCTGTTTCTAGGAAGAGGCTGGTAAACTCTATCTCGTCTAATATGTATCCACGGACCAAAGATGCACCCGAACCTGTTTGCGAAATTGATTTAGAATCCAATTGTATGGAGTTGAGTTATATACGCAACGCCCAGGTTTACTAGCACAAGGCTGCCTAAGCATGGCGGGACACTACATCACCTGAAGACGCGCCACAATAGCTGAATAACAACACCACTTCGGGCATCTCGCACGACCGCACGAAGCGTCGGCCGATCACAGGCCGCAGCTTTCAGCTCTATATGCAAGATCCCGGAACCATATGCAGCAATTTAAGCCTCTTTCCCAAATGGGACAATCGGTTATTGAACTGGAAAATATATATGGAAACATGAAGCTCATCACTCTTTGCTGTATTATGTTGAGCAACGATGATGATTCTCAGTACGGTTCTGACTAGCACATTTGCACTTCTGGCGTCGTCTCATTACGTCCCCGATGGATGTCCGCGAAAGATTGGGGCAGAAGGTGTGCAGGCTCGTCTGCCCCCAACCTTCAATGTCACTGGTCAACACCACCATGGCAAACCCTGGCGCGCGCCACCTGTAGGGTTCTATTTCAAGCCGTGGTCGATGATTCTTGCCTCCAATCCACAGTACGCCGCGATGCGTAATGTGCAGTATGACCCTACCCCGATCGACCCTTCGGAACCTACCGGCTTGGTGAACGATCTCTTTTCTTTCCAGCGCCCAGGCAATGACACAGTCTTCACTACGTACGGTGTTGACACGCCACATCCGTATCTGCCCGCTGTGTTGGACTTTGCAGCAACCGGAATCCTGACTGGTGCTACGAGCCAATACTGCATCTTGGTTTGGGGATGTGATGTCAACAGAGTGCCCTACTATGCCAGTTACTCGACGGCGGTCAATTTCACGCAGACGCCACCAGGTATTGATATGATGAGCACGGATGATCGAGGGCCTGATCAGGCAACGATTGATGCAGTCATCAAGGCGCTTAAAGACCTGGGCAATGATGAGATCACGGGATACGTCGACAAGCTGGAGCGGATGGTTCAGGATGGAGGACGACGTGATATGCCTAGGGTAAGCATTTCAGTTCCATCAGGCTTAGATTCAAATACTGATACAACAACGTAGGCCACCTGTGATGATTATTGCAAAACGAATCAGGGCCTGCTTGGAGCGTTAGGGTGAGAATATGACCTGTTGGCCAATGGGTAGAATGGTCCACCCGCAATAGACTGATTGTCTCATAGCCTTCACAGGAAGATATGGGCGTGGAAAGACGGGTCGACATGTGCAACACAAACTCTTGTACTAGGAGGCAAGGATTTAGTCATCAAGATGCAGGTCTTAAGCATGAACGAAGATACCACCCATAACTAGTGCATGATAATGGATACTATTGACTTACTGTATCGCTGCAACAACTTCACATAGCTGCAGTACCATGAACATTCAACGTTTCCGAATCGAGTGCGGCCAGTGGGACGCGCTCCTCCGCGGTGGAGCATGCCAAGCCAGCCGCCCGCGTTAGCGTCAAAAAAGTTGAAAGTTGCGTACAGGCAGGAACGCAAAGCCACGACGGAATAACGTCCACAACGCATTCACAAATCGCATATTACAGCGGGCACCTCAAAATGGCCAAGCGAAAGTTGAACGAGCACGACGTGCCAGAGGAGACTTCGGGCGACGAGTCGCACTCCGAGCGCTCCAGTTCACTCGAGCCTTCACAACCCACGGCGACCGCGACCGAGGCGACGACGAAGAACACGACGCCGAAGAACAAGAAATCCTCTGAAGCCGCCAAGGCATCGCAACCAACCACTGTCGCTTCCTTCGCCGAACTCCAGCTCGAACCTCGTCTGTTAAGAGCAATTCGCGATCTGAGATGGGCTTCACCCACGGCGGTGCAATCACAAGCCATTCCGTTGGCGCTTGAGGGTCGCGATATTCTTGCGAGATCAGGAACGGGCACTGGAAAGACAGGAGCGTACCTTCTCCCTATTCTGCACAAAACACTGCAGAAGAAGCAGACTTCGCTCATTCTAGCGCCGACAAGAGAGTTGTGCCAGCAGATTGCGAATGTCGCCAAATCACTCTCACAACACTGCGGTCAGGAGATTAGAGTGCGCAACATCGCGGGCAAGGAATCGGACGTCGTCACAAAAGCAGCGCTCGCCGACAAACCTGAAGTCGTCGTAGCCACGCCTGCGAGGGCATGGACCAACATCAACAACTCTACGCTGGCTGTCAACGACCTGGGAACATTGGTTGTAGACGAGGGTGATTTGATCAATGGGTATGGCTTCTCCGAAGATATGGCCAACATCGCCCGTGAGATACCTGTGGGCGTCCAAAAGATTGTCCTTTCAGCTACTCTCTCGACTGATGTTGAGGCTCTTGGGAGCCTGCTGTGCACCGATCCGGTCATTCTTAAGCTTGCAGATCTTGACAAGGACTCGCAAAGGGTAAGTCCTGCTTCCTCGTTATGGCTCAGAACGTGCACTAATGTATCATAGGTGAAGCAATATGTTCTCAAGGTCGCTGAGGAAGAGAAATTCCTCTTAATCTATGCTATGTTCAAACTACAGCTGATCAAAGGCAAGACAATTGTCTTCGTTGGCGATGTCGACAGGTCGTACCGAGTCAAGCTGTTCCTTGAACAGTTCGGAATAAAGAGCGCTGTGCTTAATTCAGAACTTCCACTCGCGTCGCGTACACATATCGTGGAGGAGTTCAACAAAAACGTTTACAACATCCTTATCGCCAGCGATGAAAATGACGTTGTGGGAGTTCAGGACGACGACTCAAAACCGAAGAAGAAGAAGGCAAAGAGGAGCAATGAGAGCAAAGACTCTGGCGTTTCTCGAGGAATCGATTTCTTGAACGTGGCCTGCGTTCTCAACTTCGACTTCCCCAGTAACTACAAATCCTATTTTCATCGGATAGGAAGGACAGCGCGAGCCGGAAAGTCTGGAACTGCCATCTCCTTCATCATTCCTCGCGAAAAATATAGGAAACACAAGCCTACAAGCTTTGCCGGATGCGAGAACGACGAGGAAGTCCTGAAAAAGGTTGAGAAACACCAGCAGGAAGGTCAAAAGCTAGAAAACTACAACTTCGATATGAAGCGCTTGGAGCCATTCCGATACCGATTTGCGGATGCATTGAAGTCAGTCACAAGGATTGCTATCCGAGAGGCTCGTATCAAGGAAATTCACTCGGAGCTAGCGAAATCACAAAAGCTTTCCAGATACGTAAGTTTTTACCACCCTTTGGTGCTCTCTCTTAGGCTAGGCTAACATTACTGTAGTTCGAAGAAAACCCTGAAGCCCTCGCGCACCTCCGTCACGATCAGACTCTCAACCACCCTTTGCGAATACAACCACATCTCAAACATGTCCCAGATTATCTTTTGCCTGGCGGCAAGAAGCCTGAGGATGTTGGTTTCGTTGGCCTCAATCTGCCCAAGCCGGATCGAAAGAAGTTCATCAAAGGCAGGAGCAGGAAGGTAGTGAGGAGGAACGGCAAGGTGGACCCTCTGAAAACGTTCAACGCACGAGGGAAAGGAAAGAAATAGCGGTTTCGTCATGTCGGTGCTAGGTAGTGTATACGTTGACTGACAGCATTAATCAGCACTATTGAGATATGAATAAAAGCGCTTGTTACCAGCAAAAACCTACTTATCTCTCTTTGCTATTTCACTCTGTTATTAAGAAAGCCGAGAAATATCAAGCATCATACCAAAGTCATAGACTGCCCTGCGGCCGTCGAATTGAACTCCCGTTTCAGCTAGTCTGTCTTCTTCACTGCTTTCAATTTTACGAAAAAGGCAAGATATCAATCCGCTGCCCCTAGCTGAATCGAACTGGGTTTTCACCGAGCATGCTGGTGTTTTATTTCCCATGTGATTAGCACTGATGGTTTAACAAGACACAACTTGGCAGGACAACCGCGGGTCAGTGCCGTACTAGGAGGCCGCTCAATTTGCGCTGTGGGTAGAAGGTTGACGGTAGGATACATGATTAGGAAGTATAGGTAGTAACAAATGGAACTCATATCAATGTAGGCTTCATCTTGCCGGGCCTGAACTGGGTACGAGCCTTTCCATTTCCACCCAAGATAACCACGAGTCGACATTGGCACATTACACAGTATCAGCCACCACAAACAGCGCGAGAACGAGACCAGAATACAACGTGGAGAGTAAGGAGAACCTATTATCTGAGTGTGGTGGTTATGAGATCCATAACAGGTAATGTACTGCAATCATGATATTCATAGAAGATTCGCAACCGCTATTAATAAAAGGTGACGAGCCGGCTTGGTATCGCGTTAATCGCAACTCACGCCTGCATGATACTTGCCTGCATGAGTATAGGCGGCATGAAGAGTAGCATGAGACCCACCTTGTGTTAGTGTTCTTAAAACGGGAGTCTTATATTACCTTAAAAGTAAGGGGATAAATATATCTATCAAGCTTAGAAGTATGTAGTTTTCCTATTTAGTCAGAGTATGAATTCATGGCAGAGTTACAACGCAAAACATTAAATATACACAACTGGAAAAATTGAAATAAAAAACATTTGAAAGGGGACGTTTGAAGCTTTACACAACGAGGAGAGTATGAATTACAAGTTCCAATTTCTTAGGTTTGAACAACGACGCTGAGCTGTTGTGAAATCAGAGGAAGAAGGGATCGCAGGACAAGGAGTTTGCCATACAAACATATTTAAGAAGTGAGGGATTGTTGATGATTCGTGAGATATATCCATGTATCATCTTGACACCTATTGCTTGATATAGACGTAGAAAAGTGTACTTCCGACTTCAACTTGGTCTTTCCAGTGGAGTAATTGTTTCTAGCCTCCCGTGATGCACTGAAATTTCGAGCCAAGTAGATGTTGTTGTACAAGGATTTGGAGAAACGAAGGTACATCCTTCCACAAGGCTTGGCATTTCAGTAAGTTGGACATGGGAGAGAAGGGACAATTCCTTGTCAAGCACATCTAGTTCTTTGGATTCGAGATTTGGTTCGAGATGCAGCTATCGTATTGGATATTTGGTGCAAGATAAATCGAAGCTACAACTGACAGAAAATGTACCTATCAGAGAAGCAAGCCAATCTGCTCCTGGAAAGTGACACAATACTCCAAACTGGACAACACACCAATGAGAGACCCGAAAGGCAAGTTAAGGGTCACTTCCCCGCTTCAAAGCTTCGTATAGCCGGCGGCTATGAGCCGTGCCGTTGGGCTCTGACCCGAAGTGCCTTGTGACAAAACATGATCAGCAGGACTGCGTCTCGGTTGTAAGCGCTGAGGCACCAGTAGACTGTAAGGCAGACAGTAAATCCAAAGCAAGGTGATTCCTCGAGCTGAACCGATGAAACCACTACAAAGGCATCTTCAGCCATCATCGACCACGGTCTAGCCGCGTGGCTTGCCTTAAACAGTAGGATTATCGGAAAGGATCTAGATAGGGTCTCAGCAAACAGCTTATCAGTGGACGAGCTGAAGCCACGACACCGGGTGTTGTCTCGGAAGCCAACCTGATACCCAGCTTGCTATGTGTTCTCGAACCCTGTTTTCGGTACCCGAATACCGCATGCACGGCAGAGTCCCAGAATACGGGAAAGAGATGAGAGACCTGTTGCACAAACGTTGGGAGCGTATGTCGTGCAGCCTTAGGGGTGGAGTTGAGCGGCCCGCACTGGAACCCCACCCAGCCGACCCACCCACATATTCCCTAGCTCCCGCCCCCGAACGAGCTCACACCGATCAAACGCGAAGGGCTGCGCCTTGGAAGATTAGCAAGAAAGACGCTGGTGGGATGGCTTGCGATACGCCATGGAATGTTGACATTACAGCTTCTCCAGCTTGACGACGCTGACGCGCACACTATACCTATCGTTTGCACCACGTGTATGATCATATCATATCTGGTTTCGGCTCGTACAGAAACACATGCCGGGCGCCAAAATGCCTTTTTTGCCTTTTTGCCTTTTTCGCATGAACCGACTGACATGCTCGAGAGAGACACGGGCTGTTAAATGAGCCGGTCATTAACCCTTTCCGATTCGAACCAGGTTGCAGCCGTTCCGCACGGGAAGGTATGTAAGTCTGGTCCTCCGACAACCATCTGAGTCGGGTCGAGAAATCGCCGGTAGTTGAGCTGTCGGGAGATAACAGCTGGAAGTCGGGAGTGTACCCCGTTTCAGTGTTTTAGGATCTGATGGTGCTTTAGACAATGACGTGGTCCTTCTTTAGCGTTGCTTTTTCCACCCTCAATCCCTTCACTGCCTCAAGTCTCAGGCTAGCGCAACATGCTCCTTGTCTGTCGTAGCCACTGACATCTACAGGTTGTCTCATCACTCACATGCAATGCTGGTAGTACACTCATATGATTGTTGTTCGCTTCTATGGCTATGCTTGCACATATGCAGCAAGCTGACTAGGATTGGTCTTGGTTGGTTGAGTCTGTGTTGCGCAACCACCAATGCGTGAGGCAGACGTAACTGGCCGCGTTGCGAATCAAATCAAACTTCGTCCGCGGAATCAAAAGGAGGCAGCATGGCTACCGGCGCAATGCAGCCGAACGGTCAAGTGACCCTGATATTCCGGAACAATAAGAACTATCAAATCCCATCGAGCGCGTCTTCATGAAGCCGACTATGTGGCGTGCCACTGTCGCGGCCTTCGGGCCGCTTTAAGCAATGGGCCGATGCGCTTTGTGTAGCTGCGGGGGCCATGATACGTACTTGATTGGAAGGCGTTATCAGCTGGATCTTGGTACAATCACGTAGAACGAGTCTTTGGTGCGCACACTTCTTTGTGCGTTTGAGTTCGGGTTCTGCTCAACGGTGAGATGATTTGCAGAAGTGAGGTTGGTCTGATACACGACACAAGAGGGTACGGTCCCATTCCAGCTGCTTAGTCCATCGCTTCTCGCAACCACTTGTTTCCTTGAACCAATGACATGAACCGAAAAATTTCTCTTGACAATATGGTGTGAGGAGCTGACGATCCGCGGCAGCTATCCTGTTGAGCATGATCCAAAGACTAGCAAAGCGAGAAAACGTAATTTGTCATTGATAGATAACTACAATTTGAAGTACCTTAGATAATGAGTGATAACAATGAATCGTTGGCCTGTCTGTATAGAACATGGACATGATAAAGCATCGTGCGATTTGTAGCGGTAACGTATTATCGAGAGGAAACGAAAAAGGGAAGATGAACTCATCCTTAGAAAGTACGAATCAAGCGAGATGGCAGGCCATCCATCGCTCCTGTCATTAGTAGCTTCCAGATAAAGTTGCATGCTTCAGTAGTCGGGCGCAGGGTTTTGCGCATTCCAATGACTCAAGAGGTTACGAATGTGGTGGGGATGAACTTGCCCGATATCCTTGACTTTGACATTGTGTTGAGTAGCATGATGGATACCGAAGTATATCCTCGAAGCGACTGAAAGCGGAGGTACTCCTTCAGCCATCATGATACCTGTATCGATATCTTCGCGTTAGGGTATTCTACCAAGAGAGCTGTGCTTCACTTACAGATAGCTTCTTTCTCCAATGTGCTTTCACCTTCTAACAGAGAAGGTGAATAACCCATTGAGTAGGCAATCGCATGTGCGCTAGCGTCTACACCGCGCTTCTTCGTTGCCTGGTTACCATATGTAAAGATAGGACTAAGGCAGTTAGCCACATTCACACCGCTGCCTGATCGAATTACTTACACCGCGTAGCAGAATCCATGCCTTGTACCGACGACGATGAAACGTCGTATCTGGCTGTGCACATATTCTCCGTACTTGACACGGGAGAAGGAGTCGTTGTATGGAGTTGCTGTTGAACCAGCAGCTTCACTGAACAAGACCGAGAAGACCTGACGGGTCATCAGTACATACTCTGTACCATGTAAGTGAGAAAGACAGCACCTTGCCAACGACAAAGAAGCTGCTGTTTCTGACGTAGTACGCTTCATGATATCAGCACCATTCAGATGGCGAAAGGCCATGGCACGTACAGGAATCCAAAGGCTCCACATGGCTGTTCAGAGTTGGCCGATTGAAATCGTAGGTACCCACGATTTCTGGTCCCTCAACCGGAAAGTAAGAAGCTGGCCCTCCTCGCACTTCTTGTGGCGAGTCAGCGCGAGCAGGTCCTGGAAGCCAGTCGAAAACAACCCAGCCTTGTCCTATACGATCCAAGAGTCAATACTCATGACAATATGTGCAGCAACATGCTAAGGAATGGTTACAGACCTTCAACGAAATGGGTTCTGTAGTAGCGCCTATGCTTAGAGTCCCAATGTGTGTGCAAATACCTCTGATGCTCCTCATTCCATTGCGGCTGTGATTGAGATGCGGACATGATTTCTAGTATTATCTCACAAAGTCAGTTATACGATGTGCCAGCTGTGTGATGTTGCGCAAGCCTATTTAAGCCGTAGAATTCGGCCAGCTGCCTCAAGGTGCAGACGCAGAGCCGCATTATACGCATGTGAGTGAGTAAAATGCGGAGTTCATCAATCAATGTTGCAATGATGCCGATGCAGCATGGATCCCGATGCGCTAAGCCAGAAATGAGGAGGCGTGTGCGGACCTGGTGAAGCGACAAGCATGGGTCGAAGCCGAGGTGTGTGTGGGCACAGGGCGGCAGGCTTGCCTTGGTGGCTGCCCGGAGCGTCGGTACCATCTTACGTAGTACTTCATACGTTCAAACTCTTGCCGCCTTAAATGTGTGGCTGCTTGACTTCAGGGGTGTAAACCAACTCAGTCTGGCGTGGTCGCCTTCATGCCCCAACTACCTTCGCTCTTCCACTATCGTATACGTCGCCCCTTTGTAAGGTTTGGATGATTCCAACTTTGATCCAACGCTTCCGATGGCTCCGCTGCAAGGAGAGACTCGCATGCACAGAGTTTCGCTTGCTTTTGTTAGTAGGACAGGTAGAAATATCGGTGTGCATAGAAAGCAAACACGCAAGCATGTAAAGCGCTGACGTGGAAACCCAGGAAAATGGCTGCAATGTCGATTCACTCAAGTGCAGACCATCACCCACAGCAAAAGCTCAAACTCTTCAAGCGATTCTAGCAGTGGGCGGCGAAAATCTTCGACTGCAACCCATCATCCTGCTGACAGCCAGCTGCCAGCCAGTATGAGCGCTAATGAACAAGAAGTTGAATTACCCCTGCAGCCTTCACAACCCAACCTCTATGTAGATCTACCACCGCCTCCACCGCCACCGCAATCTTTGATCTCACCGTTGATACAAGCCGCAACGCCTGTAGAGCAGCTGGGTGAATTTACTGAAGAAGGGAGAGCACATGAATTTTACGAGATTGAAAAACAGCACAACAAACTTATGGCAGCCAGAGAGGATTTGATGGGGTCCCGATCCCAGATGAAGACGGACAGAAAAAAGATTCGTGAAATCCGCGAGAGAACTGGGGCTCAAGAAGGATCAGTCATCAATCAATTGCGAACTTTTCTTCACAAGAAGGACATTACCCTGCCTCGAGATATAGAGGAAACCTTCGAACAAATCGATGCTTTAAGGGACCAGCTAGGCTTGTTGGAAGCCGAATATGACGAATCCGAGGAAGACTATACCATGAAAGAAATTGAACACAGCGGAAAGGAGATGCAATTTATCGACATGTTAGGAAGTGTCCACTCGCGTTGTCCAGCTGCATCAACATTCATGCAAATCCGAACAAAGGCGAACACCATGGGCATAGCACCCGTGACTTCAACACGTGATCGGGACGTCATGAAGCAGAGTAACAAAGCTGCTGACGTGACTTTGTCAGAAAAAGCGCTACAGCTTGTTTTGCAGACGAAAGCGCACCCGCAAACTGAGGAGGCCGATGAAGCGCAAGGAAGAGACCTTGTTCTGTTTGCCAACAAAGAAAACGTTGATGATTGGCTTGTCAATACATTATTCCAGTCACCGATACCGCTCGAAAAGTCTGATCAGGATCCTCACATGGAACAAGCTCCTCAGGATTGGTACTGGCTTGGGACCATCGGGGCGCAATTTCAAGACGAAGAATCGGGGGACTCTCGTTCCGGTACCAAGGATCATGAAAGCGTGTTATCGAGCAACGGTATTGTCTCATGTGGCAAGCCCGTATTAGTGTTGCACACGAAGGGACTCCGATCGAGCTAGATGATTTCTAAGACTACGCCATTGTGGGAACGCCAGCCTGCAGATGACGTGTCTTCTTAGAGAAGCTAGGGTCATTCTAAGATCAATACCATGAGGCATGAACATGGCTTACGATTGATGTAAGAAACAGTATGGATGACAACCCTGTATCGATGGACTCGTGGAATACTCCAGATGATGAGAAACTTCGTGGACCATTCGTCGCAAGTCCATCACCAGGTCTGCCGAGAATTGAGTTTGAAAGAAGAGCAGCGACTTAAAAACAAGGAAACAGGCATTTCTCACGCAACTTGACGCACAGTTGAACTCGCACTACTAGGAGAATCTAGCTGGGGTCTCAACCTTGTAAAACCTCAACTGCTAAGATTCACTATCTTATGTCGGTAAAACATGCTGCATGGAACCGAGGAATACTTTCAAAGGGGCGCTTTGTTTCTGCTGAAAGCTCATGTTTCATGCCATCTGGAAGTACCCGAAGCACGAACTGGATGGGGGACGAGTCGCTTGCGAGTTTGGAAGGCTCTGCAACATCGGACATCTTACGGGCCGGGCATCAGGTCAATGCTTTCGCAGTTTTAAGCTTTTGTTGCAAAAAAGCTCTGAAAGGGCCCATATCTCTGTCGTCGGACGGTATTTTCATCAGAGGCCTTCGGTTTGCTGGACACGCCTCACTTGTCAGTACAGCTTGTGCGATGAGACAGATGGTAGAAGAAAACAGCTTTGCTGGCGTGAAAATCAGCCAGGCATTTCAGTTGTTGAGATGTGTTGTCAGAGATCTGATCCAGCCACGTCTCCATGTTCTGAGGCAGTGTCCTTGACACGTTACCTTTGTCCTACAGACCACATCACTCTTGTGCGCCCAAAAGCTCCTTTAAAAGTCTGGTGTGATAGTGTGAAACTGGCGCATCTTCAATATCAAACAGTATACAACAGAAGAAGATCATGGGCCTAAAAGGCTACCTCTAGCTCGGTCTCTGTCACTGGTGTTCATATCACACTTAACATAGGTGCGATTGTCAGACCTGGATAGCAGGTCTCTCTGTGGACGGCAGCCTCACAAAGCGTAGACACAGGCCAGATGATGCGCATGTTGATCCAGCTACTATTCAGCCTTCCCATATGTGTCCAGGGTGGCAATCACACTCGATGTTGTGGGTAGGGAAACCTGGCTCGACGTGATTGGGTCGGTATGTCCACTGTTGCTTCAAAGCTAACCCGGCGCATCTCGCGGAAAACGAAACTCATGAAGACGCTTCACAGAGTGCTTTGGCTAATGCAAAGTCACAGCTTGCAGAGCCACAAGTTTGCGTCTCTATGATAACATGGTGCGTCGTGTTCCAGCCATGGAGCGTAATTGGCGGTGGCCTTCTTTCAGCTGCACGCAAAGGAGAATGAGGCGCATTTTCGATCAATCAGCCCACCAGCTCTAGCCGAGATGAACGCAGCTAACAGATTAGCCTTAGCCTACACACCTTCCTTTTAACCATTGCATACATATATACAGGTTTTGTCCTCGAGCCTGACCGACCGTCTTCGTTACTCCGTGCAAGCATCGAGTCTGAAAATGATGTTTAACGACCAGAGACGAACTGATGTCAACTTAAGCTCCTCTGGCCATGCCGAAAGCTCCCGTTCGAGTTTAGTTTGCTGCGGTATCATCCATTTCCAGAAGTTGATGATGCCTGAGGCAACCGGTGAAGGCTGTCGAGCAAGTGTAGGTGAATGCGCACGGTTAAAGATCTGCATGTACCTAACGGATCCGAGGTCAAGCCACTGCACATCTTGATGCGCCAGTATCAACATGTGCCTGCGGCATGTCTTGATTGGTTCTTATTGTAACGAACCCGCCCTGGGTAGAATCTCCCTCCTAATAAAAAGACTATCGAGTAGGCTCAGTGCTCACGAGCAGAGCCTCAAAAGCTGAACTACAATAGAATTCTCACATGTCTTGCAGGCTTATCCTGCGATGCATATGCGAAGCATTATGTGCAAAGCGTTGCTCAACGACCAATAGAAACCAGCATCTGCATGAAAGACGGCGTAAAGATCAAGAAATAAGCAAGCCAAGAATAAAGCACTGCACCTTTCAGTTCTTTTGTTGAGCAGCATATACAGTGGCCTCATCTTCTTTAGCAAAAGCAGCGATCTGGAACCAACGCCTAATTCGCATTCTTCTCTTTAATAGGACTCGCATTGAGCACTGCTTACCTTGCGTGCTTGGCAAACCCTCTCCGCACCTCAGCTTACTACCTAGATACACCACTACATGTCCAGAAGATGCATTGTTGACCACCGCACTATCCATGCTAGCAGCTATCTGTACTTGGCAGAGGCATCAACAGCTGATAATCTATTGGAGAAGCACAATGGTTTACATCAGCTGCAAGCGCCTTAATCATGACTCAAAATTTCAAACATCGAGAGTGAAACCTCACTCAAATGCAATGATGCTGCGCTTACTTTTATTGTGCAGTAGCTGCATGCAGTCCTTCCCGCACGCAACGGCCAGGGAGGAAGCGCCGTGTTCTGGCATAACAAATGGCTTTAGGATAGATCTTCCATAGCTACGTTGTTCTTCGTTTTGGACTCCCCAGGTCGCGACGGTAATGCACCAAAAAGTGGGTCCCCGCATTAATGCACCTCACGTGAGGAAAACTAGTAGCCTCCTTTAATCCGAGGCCTGAAGATATAAGCGAGATCATAAGACTAATACAGCTGCAAGGATAGTTCATTTGATCGGTGAACACAGACCGATTAACGAAGATGTGGGACTAGGTAGACGGCATTGAGCATTTACCTTTTCAAGATGCCTCTCGACTAATGCACCAACTATCTCGCATTAAGGACATCTCCAGAAAGACTATGATCCAAAGTCAGTTCAGGACGTCCTCGAATTCTAAAATGCGTTGGCTTCCAATAGTGATTTTCTTTTTATCGCAAACGATGCGAGATTTACATGAGATCTGGCTGACATTGCAACTTCATCTACTTTGTCGACACAGAGAAAGTGACATATGTTAGATGTGAGGCTCAAGGGTCAGAACAATGCACTCACGATCTCATGTGTATATGTTGCCACTCAACTTCGGCGTGTGATGTGTTCTACTCACCTTGACCCATATTGCACTTGCATGCATGAGGTACTCTTGATTGGGAAAGTCGATCGTTTGCAGATAATGCTAGGGCGCAACAGGAAAGGCTGGATAAACAGTACCGAGGCATATATTGAGGTGTAGCGCAGAGCCTCAAAAGACCAGGTACCGGCTAATATCTCGATGGTCGGTGTAAGAGCTGGCTTCTGCTAGCGTTCGGATATGTGGATAGCCTTCGCTGTCAAAGGGAATGAGTAGGCAAAGATCGTCGTCTAATCGTGCAAGTCAGTTTCCGCTGACCGGACTGGATTTAAGCATTTTTAATATGATGTGTTTATGATTCGCTGCGATACAGGTTCTAGAAAACATCTTTTTGATTGATATACATTATCTGAACATTTTGCACCTGGAAAGATATGATTGAAGCTTCAGTGTCAATTTCCAGAGGACTATGAAGAACTTACATCGTAGAAGAATACCTTTTAACGGATGTGATACATGATATTAGCCGTCGACATCTTTAAACATGTGTACTGTTTGCTATCTTCCTGCATCATCGCTTTTGAAACAATTTTCGAGTTCCTGTAAGTGGTGTTGTCATTGTTTGATCTCAAGTTGGTTCTATCTTAAGCAAGGTAGTATCTGGTCTTTTTCTGAAAGTATGGATAACTGTGAGCATCTGTTAATACATTGTTCTCTTTTTGAAACCAAGTTTTATTCAAATGAGACTATAACAGATAGCTGGGCGATTGGAATAGGTTTGGGGATTAACACTGAAGAGATCCTGTTGGGAACATCCAACGATTGCATCACCACGGGAATTAGATAATCGTACAACACATTCTACCATAAATTTAGTAGTAACTGAATATAGATATCTGTCGGAAGTATTTCGCGCATCATACTTAGCGGACATAATGGTTTTCTTGTAGTTGCGGAGAATAGCCTTCCTGTGAAGCAATAGGCGATGTTCGTCATTATCCTCTCTCTCCTTTTTTCATGCCTTTATATTCTGCTTTCTCTCAGCTTGCTCAATGGCAAATGACAGCATTCCGTACCACGATAGAGTGGAGCATTATCTCAGGGTGAATTGCCAGAGCAAAGACCGTATTGTCATATCTCTCAAAGTCGTCAAAAAGCTACGGGGTGGTAACAAAACAAGAAAATGAACACCCAGACTCACAAAAGATATGAAACGGTACTAATTTGCATATATTACAACTTGACACATCTTCTATTACTAGTAGGGGTTCTGCTTGATGGAAGGTTGTCTGTCCCTCTCGTGATGGGAGTGCGAATAAATGACAACAAAATAGTGATCTAGTAGAGATTCTGGTGGATTCAAACCATTGCTGTAGTCGATTAGTGTTATAATACATGCAGTATATTTACAGACGGCCAAGATAGATGGAAAAAGATACCATGTTCACTATGAGTCTAATGGTCAGTCTTGATGATAAATCTAGTTCCAAAGACCGCTCCTCAGCTATTTCTTCGTTACTAATTATAATAATTTAGCGAGTTAGTGCTTCCTAGAGAAGTTAGTTCGAGGCTTTGTGTTGACGGCGAGTTTGCGAACACTCTCACGAACACGAACGTCATTGACTCTGGAATTCATTGTCGCAAGCGTATCCATATATGGCTGACAGAATCGATAACACTTCCGACAAGGCATACGGTCTAAATGGGGTTAGTGCACAAGAGCCGCATGTGCCGCAATGTACTCAGCTCCCATAGATGTGATCCTTCAACTCCTAATCAGGCATGCACTGCCAGGATTAGGCAACCAGCGGCCAGGCACAGTCCGTCCATGATTCAACCAACCCCCACATATTGGCTATCGGCGTTCTGCGAGTAAAATCTACTAGAATTCTCGTTTAGGATAGCATGTGTCACGATTATCAATAGTTGACTTGTACCCGCGTAGGGGTACCCACATACTCAGGTCCGCAATAAATATCACGCGATTCGGGATGATGTAGTGGAGCTCAGCCTCAACATGGTACGCATGCTCGAGCCTCGAGATACGAATCAATATTCTGAATAAATAATGCTGATCGTCGTCTTCTTACCTATCATCTCACATTCGTTCTGAGCAGCGTTTTCCGATCTCGGGTACGAAGAATCAAAACATCACAACGAAATGCAGCTCAAGACTTTGTTTTATTCCGTTGTTCTCGCGAATACAGTCGAAGGATATCTCTTACCAAATCCGCCTGGAAGTTACAATGTCACTTTGAACGTTGGAACTGTCACTGATTACAACCGTGGTGGCCGAACCTTGGTCCTATCCATCTTCCAACCCACAAGTTGTACATCCTCTGTGTCAGCCCAATATATGCCTGAGAAAACTGCGAAATATCAAGAGCAATGGATACGGGACACGTTCAACATCTCTGTCGACCTAACACCTCTCTTACTCGAGGCCCGCCTGCCAGTGTGTCCAGATGACAACAGTAGTTGTTCACCACTGCATGACGCCCCCATCATACTTTTCTCACCAGGCTTTAGAGGATCCCGCCTCTATTATAATGTCATTGCCTCCGCGATCGCTAGCGAGGGTTTCATGGTGATCACCATGGATCATCCTGGAGAGACCAGTGCTATTACCTATCCTGATGGCCACGCAGTCTACACCAATCTCCCGAACATTATGAATTTGAGCGAATTGGTCCCATACGAACGCGCTCGCGCTACCGACGCAATTTTTGTTATCGATCAGCTGAACAACGCTACTGCCGTAGCCGAGCTTCTTCCCCAGCACAGATCCCAGAAGTTGGCGACCGACCGTGTGGCTATGCTTGGACACTCTTTGGGTGGTGCCACTGCTGTCCTTGCCGCTGGCTTAGACCCTCGTATCCGTGCTGCCATCAATTTGGATGGGCTGTTCGTCGGCTCATTACCCTCAACAGGACTATCGCAGCCAGTACTATACATTGGCGCCGACCACGAAGACATTCCTTCATGGTCAGATATCTGGCCAGATCTGAAGGGCCCGAAGCTATGGATTAAGGTCGCAAACGTCACGCATGAAGGTATGATGGATCTACCTACGCTATTTCAAGCAGCCGAGCAAGACCCTAGATATTGGGCGGAGCTGATGGGCACATTGGAACCAAGCGAGTGGCTTCACATCATAGCCGCATATGTAAAGGATTGGGTGAATGGGGCCTTCTCAGGCAAGCTGGGAGGAGCGCTACTTCAGGGTCAGGAGCCGAATCGGTTTCCAGAAGTATCTACCCTGAAGAAGGAGAACTTTTAGTAGCGCCTATACAGTAGGTAAGAAATTGGGAAATGTGTAATCAGGCGAGGTAACGTCCATCCATGCGTGGCAAAAAACTACCAGTGCGGCAACGAACCTATTGTTTATGTAACTTAATACTTTCCATTGCTACTCTATCGAGCCCCAAGAAATTCGCTATGATCCTCGATATGTATCTCGCTAGGATCTATTATGCAGCTCAAGATTACCGCGCTATCCATCGTGTTGTCGACTGTTCATCTAGATCATCCGCATCTGCTTTTGCCTTGCACCTTTCCTCTCTTAAGCTTAATTGCATCTTATCTTATTCCGTTACCATAACGATCTATTTCTACGGGAACAGGATAGAACATCAGCGATTAATGACTATCAGTCCTGGGATATACTCCGTAAGAAGTTTTTCCGTGTCAGAATATAAACGTCGTATCTTGGCGCGGAAATCCAATATGCTTACTACTTAATATTTCCTATATGTAGTCTATAATGCGCTTTACAAAGAATGGGCAGCTGTGGTGCGTAAGGTAATGAGCAAAAGGAAAGATTTAGCCGGATGGGCCGTCACTGGTTTACCAGAGAGAGAATGTGTGCTCCGATATACTCCCAAGCCGTTGATCGAACTTACCGTTCCAGAACGTAATGAGGTGGCTTCTTGTACGGAATATCAAAGTCTGCAAACGCCTATAACACTTGTAACACCTGCAACGATATAAAATCTTATGTTATTCCATAACCTGATCAACCAAGAGTTGAATGATCCAAGTAACCCTGCCTACAGAGAGGCACTTACAGAAGCTCGGAAGTGACGCCAAGATATCATTTGCCAAACAAGCTGTATGATTCTATCCATCACGAATTGCTTCCTTGCGTAGTTAGTCCGACAAAAACCATGAGCACAGCTGCATATCCCGTTGTGGCGGCGAGGGTTTGATCATTCCGCGTCCTTAACGTGATCGAACACATGAAGGCAAACAAGACCACAGATATTGTAGTCGTGATTAGGTTTTTTGTCCGGTTCACGTTCAAGGCCATGATATACATAGGTACGAGGATAAAGAGTGCACCGATAATGGCGACAAGAAACTTGGCCAGTCCCTCTACAAAATCCGACGGCGTAGTAGGCTGTCGTTTCTCCCGATACAATTCCGGTTTTATATCCTTCTCACCCTTCGTCCATGTGAGAGATACAGGCAGGAAACGCAAAAGGAAATGGCGGACTCCGTCGCGGTATGGATCATCTTTAGTATTGTGGAGTCGTCGATATGCCCTGGTCTCGAGCGGATCGCTTCGATAATCGGTTTGACCAACATCTTGAAACCAACTCTTACTTTGTTCGTAGCGATTGTTCTTTTCCTCGGCCGAGAGGTAATCAAGAGATCGTATGTATGCAAAATCTCGAATGGCATCTGCTACATCGCAGGTCAGCAAGTAAGCGCTTCATCTGGGAGCGAGAGCTGCGATGTAATTGCACAGCATCTCATACCTACCTTGATCGTGCAACAATTTCCGCAACTCAGCCATATCAGTACTTTGCGCGGCCCGCTCTTCGAAAATCTTCTTCTTCAATTTCGCCAGATCGTAGTTGATCTCTATGAAGTTGAGGCGTCGAAGAGTAGTCATCTCAAGAAACCATGGCTCCGCCGGTCTCTTCTCCCCATGCAATTCTTCGCCAAACAAAAACAAGCGCACAGCATGCTGTTTCTCATGTTCTTCTTGAGACTCATCTTGCAAATCATGTTTCTCGTCTCGTGAATTACGAGCTGACTTGACGGAAACTGTCGTCTCGAGATCAGGCCGAGAGCTGTGTGCGCTTTGTACTGGCGATCTGGACCGGAGCGATTCAGACCGGGGACTCCGCACACTTGAAGATCGACTTTGCTGGACTTGTGAAGTCTGATGATTTTGAGCCTCCACGTCGTTCACAGACTTCGCAGACATGTTGAGAGATACAAATTTGTGCTGCGCTTGTTTGGAGGGTTGGAGCGCGAGACTCCGCACTTAAAGGCCTTGGTATACGCCACTTCCTTTGGGCCAGCTGAAGTCCCGCATCTCCAGCATCAGCGAGCAATTAGAAAACACCCATCAACATGCCTCGAAGGCAGACCAATAATGCCCGCTACAGTGTGTGGGGCTTGTGCTTACTTCCTGCTTAGACTCAATATGCAGAGCATCGCTGATCTATTGAAATGTTAAATGGCATTACTACACGAACGCATTGTACGGGGTGAGGTGGTATATTTCGCATTTGTCATCTTCAGCCTTTTCAGCTACTGCTTGCCATGCATATGCTGTTGACGCGGTGGTTGAGATTTTCCGGTAAAACGAAAATGAAATCTTGCAGCTTTTCGACAAACAGTCTTGATTGAGGGCATTCAGCAGTCTGTCAGCGAGCTGCATGACTTCATTTTCGTTCTACTGGGAGTCTCGACGACCACATCAATAACACATACATGACAGCCAGTGAGCGGAGAAGGCCTGGAATGGTAAGTGCGACCAATCCTGCTATTCGCAAGGTTTTCCAACGCCCATTCTATTCGATATTGAAATGACTAGACTGTAGATTAAATAGATCGGCGATGCTATGCAGATATCCTTACGGTAGCTAGCGAATGCAGCTTCACCTTTGCAAGCGATTCATCCGCTTGGCCGAACTGCTCAGTGCAAAGATTCGCTGATCGATAACTAACAAAACCACCCAGATGATGATGACAGCCACCGCTTGACCACATACGGAAAGGTTGGCGTAGCAAGCTGAAGTGCGTGCAAGGGTGAAGCTGCATTCGCTAGCGACTCTATACGAAAAGCAAATGTAGCCTTTACCTCAGCATGAGACGAAAGCTGGCACGCTTGCAGCTCGCGGCAGTCCGGACGTGGCCCAAAGTTTGCAGCTCCTCACGTGGACTAGGCTAGGCTGAGCTGCAAGGGAGCTGAGATAACAGAAGACGTCCGTTGCCACTCCTTCTGTTCAGCTCGCCTTGTTTCACTTTCCGACACCAAATAGTTTCATTAACGTAGAAAAAAGGATAAAAATTCTTCAGTCGTAATCAGAATGCCCCTGAAGCACGAGAGGCAGCCTGAGGAACAGCCGAGGAGCCGGCTATACCGGTCTTTGGATCCAGATGGACCCATCGCTTTCTCAACTCTCGAAAGATCTTATAGAGCTTGTCGCCAGCTCATAGTGCAGGCGCCTCGAACGCGAGATCGTACTGCAGGAAAGGAATGGGTGAGAATTATAGACAAAAGGTTGACATGGCTCGCGGAAGACCGCCAAGACCTTCAGAAGAGGGTGGAGAGATGTGTTAAAGCCAATGGTACGTTAGATACGATGTCAAAGTTGGCAAAATTCTAACCCATGGTTCAGTCGAAGTCAGAGACCTACTCCGCCAGTTCACGGTCGACATGGAATCTGTGTCGGGGAAGCTACATGATTTCTACAACAACCGTTTGAAAAAGGTGGCAGAGAAAGAGTCCGTGTCTGGAAATGATCAGTCAATCCAAAAGATGCTGAAAGAAACCTATAAAAGTTCTGAAAGATTGACTATACGGCTTATGACAAGACTTCGTGATGAGATTAGAGCTGGGGCTACGTAAAAGGGGACAGGAAGATGTCATACGCAGATCACATGGGATTTGATCTTTCCTATTGATGCTTTGACTTTATCGATCATACAATCAACAGTATTTCCAGCTGGAATTTTGACAGTACTTCCAGTCTGAATGAGATTGCGG
This sequence comes from Curvularia hawaiiensis, assembly GCA_026262405.1. Lineage (NCBI taxonomy): Eukaryota > Fungi > Ascomycota > Dothideomycetes > Pleosporales > Pleosporaceae > Curvularia > Curvularia hawaiiensis. The sequence continues at coordinate 79,698 of JAODYC010000040.1, forward strand.
ATAGCGAATGGTAAATGTCCAAAGTCGAGGACTATTACTAAATCACGATACCAGGCACTCTTTACCTTACACTATCTCGAAACGACAATACACAAGCGCTATCATGATTAATCTGCGATACTGACATACTCCTACCCTTTGCTCTTTTGTCAGCGTTACGTGTGGTATCAGAGGTTCAGCATGCAGAACTAATATCTTCAAACATATTGTGCCTTCTTTTGGGGACTAGATAACGTTGAGTGTTCAAGTTCAAACACTTTCAGCTATCATTTTACTATGATTTCGTTAATTCGACACTGTATTCTTCACATGAAGCGGCAATTGACACAAAAGACGGCCCAAGGTTCGCCTTCAACAGCGTATATTGGTTTCAAATTGAAACAGTTACCGCGTGATACATGATATGAAGTTGTCCACTACACTGAGTGTCAATCTCGTGAGTCCTATACAAACAAACCCAATAGACCTTATCCCTCAGAGGTTATCTTTCCATCCTCCAGAACAAGCTTACCACTCAGCCATCGGGAGTCTTCACCGATAATCCAACTCCACGCAATATCTTGAATCTGCCGACCTTGCTCCATAGCCTTGATCGTCTCTGGTAGGCAACAGAGCCAGTCCAAGAAGTTGTGCCATTCCTGCCCCTGATTCTCCATCTCCGTCTTCCCAGTCTCCATGTTGTAACTGATGAACCACCAAGGCCGGGGTCGACCCTCGGACTCATCGTGTTCTTCCGGATCCGTGGTGATTTCGCGAAGATGATTAACTTCAGTGGCAAGGTTCTTCAAAACGCCGTGTTCGTTTTCCACCATGAATCTGAGGTTTCGCACCGCAGGACCAATGACCTGGTCATACTCATGGATGAGCTGCTCCACTTTGGCTTGCCGTGGAATGTGCAACAAATCGGAACGTAGCTTCGAAGCCGTTTCCACCGCTGTGTCTATCCGGTGGGCCCACAGGTCGTACTCAACAGGATCTGCAAGCTCGAAGTAGTCTTCGAGATGAACGAGCTCGTCGTTGAGGTCTGGCTCGCAGGCCATGGCCTCGCGGGCACGATACTCAGTGGTATGGTAAAAAAGGCCGATCAGGCGGTATTCGTCCTCCATATCGACGCAGGTCTTTAAAAGCTCGTCTACGAGCTCTATGGCCTTCTTGATCTTAGTCCGATACTGCTCAGCCACCTCGGCAGCCTCTGGAGGATCAACCTTTCGGCACTGTTGACACATTCTTGTCGTGATTCGATTTGTGTTGACTCTCAGGGTTGTTGAAAGGGTTGGTTGTGGTTTGAAGAAAGATCTGTTGGGTGTATTGAATACAAAACTTATAGAACAAGTAATGAGTTGTGTATGTCTGATGCGATACAGAGTGTGCGAGAAGCTCAACATTGTGTACTTACCACTGTTTAGATTCACTACAGGCAACGGACTAGCGCTAGCCGAAAACGGTCGAACGCCGCTCTCTTCACCTCTGTGTAATCTCAGGGTATTTTTACAATGACTCTTCAGCGACGTGCTCGCTAGCACCCACTGAACTCGGGTATTGTTCAGCAACGGATATATCATATAGTAGGCGATAGCTCACAGATGCTGAAGATGCAAGTGGGAACATCATCAGCAGACATACGCTAATGTTAACCCGCAGGTAACAACACCGAATAGAGCAAAAGTATTTCGGAAACAAGACTCTCACGACGTGGAAGCTGTGCGGTCGAGCAGTTGAGCAGTTGGATAAGAGCATTGGTATTCTAGCATAAAGAGAAGTATCGACAAGAAAGTACAATGTAATGATGTAAGGCACATCACATAACCTCGCAACAATTCCTCACACACTCACTACACGTAACATAACAAGCACTGACACTGTACCAGAAGGCAACAGCCGCACTACGAATTGCCGCCTACCGCAATGGTGAACAACTGCGGGCTTCCATCGAAGACAGTACCAGCGACATCATTTCCGCCGTCGGGAACCACATCATCGTACGGGAAAGCGTAACCACGTCCATCCTTCTGAACCTCATGAACAATTCGTGCGTAGTGGTTTGTTGTCTGATCCAGGTAGTACTGGCTCGGGTTACTGCCATTAGGGAACTGATTGCTGGGTGAGTTGAGCAGAGTACTCCTGTTGAAAGCGGCAGCGAGACGAGGAATGACCGCGTTGCGTGCTTGGTTACTGCCAGTCTGGAATGGTCCTGTGCTGCACGAAAATATGTCTTGGGCAGATGGCGCAGCAAAGGAACCTGCATCGCCGAGCTGGAGTTCATTGCCCTGCACGCGACCGCGAATATTCCCAGCTGCAGCTTGTGTATTGATTATCATGTCCTCATTCTTGAATTTGTTCCACACTGCCTGCACGTAGCCGTCCCAGTAGTTGCCCCAAGCATTTGCATTACCAACAAGGAGGTTGTTTGGACTCAGGACTCGTAGTGCTTTACCATTGTACTCGTAGATCAACTTATCCCAGGGACGTCCGTCTTTCTGTGCTTGGGCACGCAACCTTTGCTGCAGCACACTCGGCCCGTCAGGACCCATACCTGGTACGCTTTGCGTAGTGCCTTGGGTGTTGGTCAAGCTCAACGCAACAGGGATACTGACAAAGTCCACGTAGCTGATGTTTGCAAAAAGCTGTGCATCGTTGTAGGTAAACTCGCAGAAGGTCCAGTTGATGTTGAAGTTGGGGTCGCTGGGGTTCGTCACACTTGGCTCAACGACGGCAGGGCCGGGGTTCAGCCGAAAGGTGAGCTTCGCGTCGATGCTGAACCAGATGCGACCACCAGCAATCTTGGGTATCCTGACATTAACAGTGTTTCCTGGATTACCAAGTGGAATGGCGACGTCAGCCTGGAGTGGTTGAAGGATCTCACTTGGTGCAACAGGGTAATAGACAGTCTGGCCGTCGGATTGGATGAACAATGGTGTATTTCCCCGTTCGATAGCGAGACCGGTGATGTACGCATAGACTGTGCTGGAGCTGGACTTGTTCTGAAGCGCCAGCTGTAGCGTCCCAGGAGCAGCTTCAGCTAGAACTTGTTGCTGATTGTCACTGTTCTGGGCAGCGGGCGCTGGCGCTGGCGCCGCGTTGCGAGTGTCTGGCTTTGCGGGGGCAGTGGATTGCTCAGCTGGTGTCTTGTGGCGATTCTGGAAGCTCTGGCGGCGCTTCTTCAGAAACCCCCTAATTGCTTTCATGATGGATAATTGGAAAGGCGTGAAAGGTCAGTTGTACGAAAAGGAATCAGGGATCCAAAAGAGAAGTATATTTAGGTAACGATATCTGGAAGGCAGAACTTGATAAATTAGCAGTCTTGAGGATGGTTCGAGGTGAGTCGACAATATTAGGATGACGAATGCAATATATAACAGATACTTGTATAGCGAGGGGATGGCAAGACGCGTCTTTGACAAAAAGGAAAATTCAAGGCGTGAATGCAGGGACCAGCTGATGTCACACATGCGACGCTGCTGCCGGGGTTTGCAAACCGGTTAGCGGGCGGCGCCTGCTCGCCAAGCGTCAGCGACGGAAATAATACTATGTTGGCAGCCAATAAGACTGGGCAAAGCATCACCACCATCTGGCGGCCCGATCGGGAAGGCCCTGTCAAAGAAGCACGGGAGATGCACTCGTGCCTGGCAGTGCTGACTGGCGGGGTAGCGGGATTGCGCCATAAAGGGAAGCTGGGGACTGGCACTGGATGGCGTCTTGTCGTCAGCTTAGAGCGTCAAAAGAAAGCAGGCGAACTATTGTCCATGTAGGTATGGAGGGCACGTGACAAGCATAAAAGGGTCTCACATGCTAGCATCTAGTGCTTCGCGCGGTGCGCATGAGGCGGCCAGAGACGTTCGAGCGGCTGGGGCGCGAGCGACGACGTTGACTCTATGGCTTAGCCCGACACCTCGTGGACTGTTCTAGCGTAAGAGTGATCACCCATGGCTACGCACCATTGACAAGCCAGGACTAACCTGGTAGCACCTCGAATACCTAAATATCCAAGTCTCTTAGGCCAACGAGTAACGACACTGAACATGAAGATCGTCTATGCTCATGCCTTCTAGGTTTCGCGCATAGTGTGGTTCGGTGAGTGTCAAGTCAGGCTGATCGCCGGCTTCTAGATCTTCGATTGCGATATGGGTCGGTCACGCTGCAAGCCACTGCAGGCTGGCAGGAATGGTGGTGCAGTCATCCGAAGCCAATGTATTCCATTCTAGAAAGTGAGCGGGCCCAAGCGCAAAGCATGAGCGGTGTACGAATCCTGTCTTCCTTCACCTGGTTTGTCTAATCAGGGCCTCGTGGTTACATCTAGTCTTGATCGCATCCGGTTGCCTGCACTGCATCACACAGCGAGATGTGGTTCTGAGAGCTGACACGAGGCATGAGACTGGTTTAGATTCATTTGAGAAAGGATTTGCGTAATGAATTCCAAGGCTAGGCAGACCCTCTAACTGTACAGTAGGTAGCGCTAGCGAATCGTCTGACGTTCACCAACACACGCTAGAAGAACGCATTGCTGCCGAAATTCATGTCTGAGTAACTGTTGTAGCTCTCATCGCCCCAGATACCCCCCGCCATGTCGAAGAACTGCTCAAGGTCGAAATCTGCACTTTTCATAAGTGCAAACGGATCGTTCCGTTCGTTAATGTCGCCATCTATTTCTTCGCTAGCCTCGCATACGAAGTCCACATCGGAGAGTGTGGAGCATTGTGGTTCTGACCCCTGTGCAGAGCCTGTTGTGGACATTGCTGAGATCGGACATAGGGCCTCGGCCATACCGGCCCCAGCTGGTTCTGATCGAGGGTCCATATTCTTCTGCACTATTACTTGCGCTTGTATCCTCCGAAGGTACCAGTGCTTTGTCAAGTCCACCATGAAGCACATAGCCCGCCAGAAGTCAGAATGAGGCTGTTTTACCTCATCGTACGTTGACAGTGTTTGCATTCGGAAGCAGAGTGATTCAAGGCACAGCTCGAGACGAACTCTCTCTTGAGCTGCTCGCGCATCCCAGCCACAGGCAACATGGTCGGCGTTCGGTATGCACAGCTTAGCCACCGTCCTGATAACCAATGGCAAGCGCACCCACTCGACAAAGGAGATGAGATGGTATTCGTCTACTGGAAACGACAGAAGCATGTCCAGGAACTGCTTACCAGCTTCCAGTGAAGAGAAGAGAGAGTTGAGCTGCGCTGAAGTAGGTGGTGGAAGGTTCGACGCGTGTGGTCGAAGAGCTACACTATGCAACAGCATCTTACTGAAAAAGAAGGAAAGATCGAGAACTGCGCCGTATTAGCAAAACCACAACGCTTTATCCAAAACCGAAGGTAATTTACGTCTCGGAGATGCTGGGTAGCAAGACTTTGCTTTCCATGCATCAAGTTGAGCTTCTATAGAGTGCAAATGCATGAGTGTACGTCCGTCCGATAGTGACAGTTGCATAGTGTCCGCGGTAAACAATGTATCTTGTATATGCTCCTCAATCTGTCTCAAGGAGATCAGACGGTCCATATTCTTGTCAAATTCATACTCGTGCTCCTGCTCCAAGCTCCCAGCCGCTTCTCCCATGCAACGTGTGTACTTGAGAAGATTCGGCTTTTGGAACGCGGCACCTATCCTGTCCTGTATCAGCAGATTGTTCCAGGACGTTTGACAGTCACATACATTGATGAAACATAATAGCATCCTAAGAAAGCCCTTTGTCTTTCTCTGGCTTCTTTGCCAGATGGTGGAGGAGGTTTTTGTCGTCGCGGATTGGAAATGTCGACTGGCTGGTAGTCTTGGTGGAGGCCAATGTCTAGTGCCAATCCAACCACCAGGTGATGGAGTAAAAAGATCTGCTGTGTCTTGTGACTGAAGATAAAGTGGTACCTTCCATTCTCAGCATGCTATGAATCATCCTTGTGCACTCCAACGTACCACGATAGATATACTAGGAGGCTTTGTACTAGTCCGAGAGTTTTTCGAGGGTTAATTATCGTGCGATGAGCAAGTTCCGTACGATATATCGCATCAAGTCTCCTTTGTTGTGAATAATCTTTCGAAGAAGCTACTGTCATGATTGCAAGGAGGAGCATCGGTCTTTCAGAACTTAGATCGGTGCTGGACAGATGATGAGGTATAATAACGAATGGAAATGAGACCGACATTAGACGAAATTCCCTCAACAACGATTCTGCTTCGCCTGAAGTGAGTAGACTGCTAACAAGCTCATCTTTTATAGGCTCTTCGCGTCGTCTCGTCTGTCTAAAAGGGCCTTCAGGAGCCTGGTCTGCACCTTGTCGATCATCGAAGCCATGTATGCGACGGATATCTTCGAGATACTGCCGATCGACTTCTGCATCATGAGAAGCCTGTTTTTCGAGTGCTTCTGATTGTGGTTCAACAGGGCTGAATGATGGTACAGACATCCAACTTCCTGGCGCGGCTGGCCTCGTCTTTGCAGGAACGGATGCCACCATGGAGACCGAACTAGGCGTGACTTCATTTCCAGTTGCGCTAACGAGCTTAGCCACCAGGCCATCGATCTTTTGTTCAACTTGGGCAATGCGTCTGAGAAGGGTGAGAATTGAAGGGCGTTTGTGACAGACGCCAACTTACGAAGGTGCACGTAGCTTCCTTGCTCGTCGAGGCACATCAGGCCAGGCGCATTCATTTCCAGAATGAAGACACCTGTGATATTTTTTAGCCAATAGCCATTGTGTAAGTCATGAACTGAGAATAGTTGCATTCGTGTATACTATGAAAGCTGAGGCTGTACCTTTGGCATTGTCCTGACTGGTTGCTTGGTAAGCACCTAGTTTTCAGATTTCTGCAACGTTGACACGCTTGTATGGTTCGCGACGACCCCGCTTTTGCAGCGGCAGGCTCTTGGTTCTCTTGCATTCAAATGTAATTTGCGTAAAACTTGCCGCAGTGGTAGGGGGCTGGAGTGGATGTTCGACTGATACGGGACGGAGCGAACAACAGTCCCCGTTCCGCGACCAGCCTTACCGTTTTGAGACAGGGTGGGGATGTGGGGATCCGTCGTTTTGTTGCTGCCTGTACGGAATCCGCATCACTTTTTCAACAACAAGAGCAGTCTTTTCGAATAGAAGCAATGGAAAATCTCGTTGATGTGACAGGCCATTGAGAAGACTGTCGCTCCTTCACAATGTCACACAATATCTGCCTTGAATGATAGCCTACTCACCCCTGGTACATCCCTGCCATCTATATCTGCTTGCTTCCTATCTACAGAAGTCACGAATAACCCATGATAACTTCTGTCTCGTAACAGCACTCAAGGTCCATGAAACTGCAATCTAGACGCCAGATGCCAGCCGTACAGTAAAGTCGCACCAATAGTTATGAGATTCAGATGAATGCTCATTGCATGCGCTCGAGAGAATGACTTGTTCATGACTGCCACTTTGATCTTTTCAACGGGATCAGACTGCAACTTTGCATCACGGGTTGCTATTATCCAAGTAAGTGACACGTTGTATCGTTGAGAAAGCTATGAGACGAACCAGGAAATCTCAATCTTGAATTCTTTAGGGGAAGTGGTAGGGAGGGAATTTACCATCCAACCCTACATACCTTGAAGTGCCCTTTCAATCATGAGGGCTTTAGTTCGTGGCCCATAGACCGTCAAGTTCAATGCCGCAGTCATCCCAGCAATTGCAAAAGGTAGCCAATTAGCCGCTTCTTCGAACAATGAGATCGGTCCATAAGGTGGCGATGTTATCGCGACAAATAACAAAAGCGACGATTGTGTCTCGAAGTATACTGGAAATACCTGCTTCTGGAAACCCACAAAAGCAGACCTTGGCAAGCTCAGATATGCAATCTTCGTCACCACAATGGTTTGATATAGTTCTGCTCCAACCAGGGTCGAGTAAGCTAACAGGTGAAGCGGTGGAAGAACATCTGATACAAATGTGGTGAGCAGCATCTCTTGCATATGTGATATCTGGATCGGCCAGGAAGTCGCAGTGCGCTCGCAATTGCGTTGAGTATGTTTTTAAATTGTGTTGCTGCCTGGCGAGCTGGCCACGGATCGGATGTTGTGGCATGCCTTGCTTCCGTGCCGTGCTGGTAAAGTTCTGGTCTTTTTCTCTCTATCTTACGACTGCTATAATTCGCCTGCTATGGATCTTCGATCATGCTGCTGGCCGTTTGCAGATGCTTGCAGCTCGAGCGGCGTCTTGGACGTTGCGCTGCTGAGCACATAGTGAATGACCCACCCGTATGCGACAACCCACTGTACAAGCTAAAAAGACCCCTGCTTTGCATCACTACTGAGCTTTGTGAGAAGTTCCCATCGCGCCGTACAAATGCAGTCTTCGAAAAAGTATCCTCGGGGCAAATTACCGCGAGGTACTCGGCGATCGACAATGCACCCCGCAACGGCTTTCCCCGCTGAACAGCTTGACAGATTATCCGTCGCATGTGCATCGACTTTGGGAAATTATACCGACAATAGGAGCTGTGAATGTGGTACTAAAAACTGGCGAGGGCTCTATACAGCCCATAAATTAGATGAATCGCGGGACTTTATCTTATATCCCTTCCGGGATCGGCAACGTACATAAGACCCTTAAGGTAATACCTTGCGCCAGATCTCTTCTATTCTGATTAGAGAATACTTCCAGTCTATTGCACAGCCTTTGAAATAGTGTATAGCCTCAGCACTAACAATCATGCGGCTCACGCTGTTATCATTGCTTCCCCTTACGCTCGCGGTCCCCAATATGCACGAGGCTGCAATAAAACCAATATATTGGCTCTTAGCAGGTGACTCAACCACGGCTACTAATGGGGGTTGGGGAGATGCTTTCCTCTCTAAAACTGTTGCAAAGGGTTCTTCAGGGAAGAATTACGGCCACAGTGGTGCTACAACTGCATCGTTCCGTGCTGGAGGTGACTGGACTAGAGTAACTACAGACTTATCAACATTCAAGCAAAGCTACAGGGTCTACGTGACAATTCAGGTAAGCGCCCTACGAAGTACAACCAGGCTTAGCAAAATGAAGAACAAGATTGACTTTAGACGCAGTTTGGCCACAACGACCAAAAAGAGACTTCCGGAGTATCCGCAACACAATATCGAAATAATCTCGTTGCCTTCGCTTCCGAAATCAAAAAATCAGGTGGTACGCCCATTCTCGTTACACCACTCACGCGTCGTACATTCAACACCACAACAAACCGCGTCATCGAAAATCTTGCCAAAGAAAGTGCCATCACAATCGACGCCGCGTTGTCGAATAATGTGCACTATGTTGACCTCAATAAAGCATCAACCGACTACGTAAACGCAATCGGTCAAAAAGGCGCGGATACTTATAACTGGGGTGAAAACGGAACGACGGGGAAAGACCGAACGCACCTGAATCCCTGGGGTGAAGTGGTTTTCGCAAGGATTGTAAGCGATCTGTTGGTGGAGAAGTACGCGAGCGAGTTTGGAGCATGGACAGTGAGGAATCATACCCTCAGTCAATTAATCAACGAGGGTAAGGTTGCTTGATTGTTGCCTGGAAGGACGAGTAAGAGAATAGAAGCAGACGTCCTTGTACCAGTGGCAAAGAATCTGGCAAAGACCACAAGTTGGTGTAATCCAGCGGTTGAAGGCAAGCAACCAACTTTCAAAAGACGTTAAATTCTATGTAAGAATGCTGAGTCATTGTTGTTGGATGGCGACTGGGCGCTACATGTTTGTTGCGTCTTTGCCGTTGACATCCACAGCGTGTCGCTGTGTACATCTATGAAGCTCCTATTTCCGCAATCGAAGGCCACCTGGCTCATACTTTAACGCCTTCACGTCGTTTATTCTTGCGAATCTTTAGTGTGCGTGCAAGGTTGAGTATGATCATGATGGCCATGATGGCTGCGATACCAACGATGCACGCGAGCGGCGCCACAATAGAGAAGATCGAAAAGACGTAAGATGCCATGCCGAAGGAGTAGTTTTCTGCGAGATTCTGTGTCGCCAGACCGACTTGCATCGCCGAAAGTACGATGGTTGTGTACGCGAACAAGGTGATAAGACTATTGATGTTTTCGCGCATGAAAGAGCCATATGTGGTACAACCACTATGATATCCGCGAATCTCGCCCATGGCCAAGCGATATATCCAGTTCAGCCGTCCAAGGCGCAGTTCCCCGTAATTGAAACGCTTGTTGACGCTTGTATCACCTGCTGTCACTTCTACAGATGACATAGTAGCTGAATCGAGAATTGTGCCCTGAGGCAATGCGCAGAGAATTTCATGCACGATCGTCAGCCACCCAGACCAGGTAATCTCTTTAGGAATGAGTCCGTGGTTAATTGCCAGATTGTAGTCGACCTCTCGCTCGATAAGCGCTACGTATGACAGCAGGAATCCAAGTGCTGTCTCGTACAAATGTTGGTGCGGACAAATTTCCGTTTGCCAAAAAACGGGGCAAAAGAGGAAACGGGATAAGGGTTTCACAAGAATCCAAGAAGATTTCGATGAGGACCAGACGAGATGTAAGTCCAGTTGCTCTGTCACTACAATCTGCCTTTCTTTGACGACCTGATAATGGAGTGGCCGAGGTACAGATGGTAGTCCAACCAGCCAGAGCCAAGCGTGTATTTCGTTCAACCTCCGGAGGTTGAGTTCGATGTTTAGGAATGCACCAATGTCGGCATCAACAGACTCGATCTTGTAATTTTTCCGGAATGTCGCTGGGAGCAGAGGTACCTCTGGTTGTGTTGTACTTTCAGAATGTGACGTCTTCAAAAGCGCCGTGCGAAACGGCACAGGTCGCTGTTCGCCTTCAGCTTTCGAGTGCATCTTTCAGACAGTAGTTTAACAGAAGGGCAACAATCGTCTTAGTGGGGGAAAGCATGATAACTTCGGAGAGTGTGTCAGGGGGTGACGATGGCAAAAACCACAACATTCCACGGGGTCGCGGCCTTGTCTGCCGGTGCGACAAATTTAGGGGTCTCAAGCGACGGGTAGATATTGTTTCGGGCAAAAAGGTGCGCGCTATTGCTGACACACAGACGCCTCTTTCTGCTTTGGGAGTTTCCGCCCCCAAAGTCTTTCGGCCCCCAATCCAAAGGCAAATACGCCAAAGCTGGATACCGCCATGAAAGGTGCTTGACATATCGCAATTGCGCGCTTTCCCTACTATACAAGGCCACAGCAAAGCGGTTTTCGTCGTCGACGCAAATCGCACCCTCGCGGGCCCAGTGTTCGCAATGGCTTCGGCCGCGAAAGCCCAGCATTCCAAATTCGATGCACAGGTTGGTAATGCTGATTTACCGCGATATGCGCTTGCTAAAAAAAGAATACAGTCTTTCAATCCAGGCTTGAACGTCGTCTATCCTAATGACGAGCAGGCATCATTAAAGCTGTCTACGAAGGTCGAGTAAGTCAAGATGCATGTCTTCTTGGATTTGGATATTGAGATCCAACAGAATCATCGCCATTCCAGGCCTTGGCGCAGATCCCGAATACACATGGAAGAAAGACAAGGTGCATTGGCTGCGTGATGCAAACATGCTGCCAAAAAAGATCCCACATGCCAAGATTAGCGTTTTTCAGTACCAGTCGCAATGGTTTGGAAAGGGATCTGTTGATGAGCGCATAGACAATGTAGCAAACAAGTTGTTACACGGATTAGATCGCTCAAGAGTGGTGGGTATCAAAATGTTGTCATAATTGTTCTCTACTGATTGTGCAAAGAATGAAACAAAGACGCCCATTATCTTCATAGCTCACTGTCTAGGCGGCATCATCTTAGAAAAGGCTTTGCTTATGGCCCGGTCACGCCAAAGAGACTTCCCGAACGTCTATCCTTGGGTTGCTGGGTGCTTCTTCTTGGGTACACCATTTCATGGCACATCAAGTCAGTCCAAAGCACTAGTTCTAGCGTCCATGGCTGAGCTTGTTGGCTGGGGTACGCCGACATCCCTTCTCAAAGTCTTAGAGAAAGACTCAGAGATACTGAGGAGTCTGCTTACTGAGTTCTCTTTCATGGCGAGAGATGCCCAGATCAGGCTACTCTGCTTTTGGGAAGAGAATGACAGCGACCTCGTCAACTACATGGTAAAAGGCATCTCGTGGATCAAAAGTAAGGAACGCATTGTTGATCAAGCCTCTGCAACTATTGAATCGTTTGAGAGCCTTTCGCTCATGTCAGACCATTTCCAGCTCAACAAGTACTCGGGACCCAAGGATGGTAACTTTACGGCTGTATCCGATGAGATTAGAGAATTAGCAAGTAAAGCGGACAGCATCATTAAAACGCGCCAGAACATGCTGCGACAATCTCAGGTCGATGATCGCACGTATCACAGCATGATAGATGCTTTGAGCAAAGGATTTGTGGATATAGATGCTGCCATGAAGGGCTCCTACCGTGAGGCAAAAGGCGCAAAACTATCCTCTATCCTTGAACTCGAAATTTTTCAGCAATGGAGAGCATCGGATACCGACCATGTCTTCTGGATCCATGGAAAGGCCGGAACAGGTCAAGGTGCTATTGCTTCCTCTGCTCTGGAGTGCTTGAAGCAAGGCGTTGACCGCAACTCTTTGGTCGCGTCTTTCTTCTGTGACCAAAGTGACAGAATGAGGCGCACATTTAAAGGTTTGCTGCAGATGATTGTTCGTCAGCTGCTGGATTTGGACCAGGACCTTGCACGCCACCTTCTTCTAGACTCCCAGGGTAGCAGAGACAATGGAAGCCAGATTTTTGACGCAGAGGAAATGTTGAAGGTTCCCGCATTATGGACAGCTCTCCAGAAAATGACTCAAGACATCCAGGGGTCAACTGTATACGTCATCGTGCATGGTGTCGAACAGTTGGCGAAAGACTCATTGGAACAATTTCTTACCTATATGCAAGGAACCATTGCAACAACAGCCGATACCCGCAGCGATGGGGGCTCTCAGTCTATCAAATGGCTCTTGCTTAATCGCAGCGGTCGCCCGATCATTGAGAAATACTTGAAGGGCAAGGTACCAGAAATCGATCTCAATGATGCAGGCAACTCCGCCCAAGTCAGCGATGACCTGAAAGCACACATATCCGTGAGCGTGGATGAGCTTGGACTTCCGGCTTCCTTGGCTTACTTTGTGAAACGCCATATTTATCTTCGCGCAGAAGAAAATTGGATCTATGTGAGCCTAGTGATACGGGAATTGAGAAACGCATGGAAACCAGGTCGGACCCAGCACGCAGATATTCGGAAACTACTAGAGTCATTCCCGTATGGACTCACAGACATGTTTGAACATGTCAGGAAGCGGGTTCTCAGCCCCGAAGTCGAAGGATATGAGTACACCAAAGAAATCTTGCGTTGCCGAATCCTGTCCTATATTGCACCAACAATGCGGGAACTTGCTGTCATGGCTGGATTGCCTCATGAGGACTTGGAAGATCTCGAGAAACTCGAAGCATACATAATACGCTGTGGCGCATTCCTTACATTGAGGGGCAATGATTGGGATCTAGACAACAGTACTGTTGAGTGGATCGACATATCTGCTGCAGAACATCTCACGGTATATTCCAAGTACGAACTTTCATTGGACCTTGACGAAATGCAACATGGCATCATTGCTCTACGTTCATTAGAGTACATTTATCAAGCTATTGAAGATCAAGATACACCCGTACAGGATGACGAACAAGAAAAAGGGGAAACTGGAGTTAATGCAGTCAACATACCAGATGAAACTGACTTCGCTGCTGGTGGACCTGTTCAGTACAGCCAAGTCAACGAGGATCCGGAAACAGATGAAGCTGACTCTGACGACATCAATGATACTTCCTGGACCCAGAAAGAGGATGAAGGCGAAGGTCTTCTGGATGTTGATCTCAGATATCCTGTTCGATACTGGGTTGAACATGCGAAAAGAGCACCCCCTGACGTTCTCGAAGAATTCAATTTCAGCCACTCCTTTTGGAAGAAGGACTCAAAAGCTCGCCAGCGATGGTGGAACACCATTCAGGAAGTACATGGGATGGTAGGCCAGCGGAACATTTCCTCACTTCACGCAGCAGTCATCCTGGAATTTCCTGCTCTGGTGGATCACCTTATCAACCTACACGGAACCCTAAACGTACACGAGCAAGACTCTTTAGGATTTCAACCCCTCTACTATGCTTGTGAAAGCGGAAACGAAGAGACCATCAAATTTCTGCTTGGTGCAGGTGCAGATATTGATTTTAAGAGCTGCGAAGGGAACCCTACTGCATTGCACGCTGCCTGCAGTAACGGTCACTATGATGTTGTCAAGATTCTTCTGGACCGCGACGCCAACGTCAATGCATCTTCGAACGATCATGGAACGGCACTATACGCAGCTGTCGGTAGTCTCGATAATCGTATCATCGAACTTTTGCTCGATCATCAAGCCGAAGTCAATGTTATCGGTGGACCGCATCGGCGGGCCTTGAACCTCGCTGCCTTCACTGGAAATTTAGATGCGGTGCATATCTTGATTGAACACGGTGCGGACATTGATCCCAATGAAGAGTACTGGTATGTATAATCTGAGTTCAACATAATTTTGGAGCTTATACTGACTGGTCCTCCCTATATCTAGGTATGGCTCTGCACTTGGTGCAGCTGTACGCCGTGGACACGCTGATGTTGTTCGCTATCTTCTCTCAAAATCCTGGAGCGCCTATCGTCTCATGAAAACGTATGGAAGCTTTCTGAGGGCTGCAGCCACCTACAATCATCAAGAGGTGGCTGAGATACTATTAGGAGATGAGGAACGTGTTTTGGTTCTAGAGCAAGCTCTTCAGGCAGCAGCTCAAAGGGGCTATGCTGTGATTGTGGAAGCGATACTGAAACGAGACTCGGAGCTGCCTTCGTGCGTGATAAGACACCAGAGATCATTTACACTAGCAGCTTCCTATGGCAGGACGGATGTGCTGAAGCTGTTGTATCCGCGAGGCGTTAATCAAGCACAGTTGGATGAGGCTTTATACCAGGCCACCGATAACAAACATCTAGAGACTGTTAAGCTCCTTCTCGATTTCGGCGCGGACCCCAATACCGAAGGACCCATGTAAGTGCATCAGCGACTTTATATACTAAAACGCTGACCAGTTCAAAGCTACGGATTTGCATTAGCTGCTAGCGCGTAAGTTGATAGCTATTCACCATGTCTTGGCGAAGCGTCGATGACTCCTTCAAATGCGCCCGAAACAAGTTTTCATGAAGGGTCACACAGCATGCTTTCATTCCCGTTGGATTGACCGGGTTTTGTCATGTCAAGACAAGCGCTTCAGAGTGGAGCGTCATCAAAATATCGCTGACCATATTTGCAGGTATGATGGTACAATGGAAATCATGAAGGCCCTCTTGGACAGAGGTGCCGATGTCAACAAGCGTGGAGGAGATTATGGTACATGCCTCCAGGTACGTTTTGCAGATTGATGCATCAGCGCCATTGGCACTGATTCCTTCTAGGCAGCGGCGTGGTTTGGCGATGTAGACAACGTGAAGTTGTTGCTAGACCACGGTGCCACAACTAACACTCAAGCTATTGGTTACTATGGCTACGAATTGCAAGGTATGAAATCCTTCCCTGCACTGAGATTCTATGCTGATTTGTAATTTTTTAGCCGCTGTGCACACCGGTAATGAAGCTACCATTCGCCTTCTTATCGAGCATGGAGCGGATGTCAATGCCTTTGGAGGCCACTTTTCGTACTCTATCATTGCAGCAGTTGACCAAGGTGATAGTGTCGCGACGAGGATCTTGCTCGAACACGGTGCTCATGTGAACGTACGTGGCGGCGTAGATAACTGGCCAGTGGTTTCACTAGCTGCGTCTACCCTACGCACAGAAGATCTAGAACTCGTTGTGAAGAATGTTTCAGACATAAACGCTGCGTGTGCTAGGGGCACGACTGCTTTGATCAATTGCGCAGATGCATGCGATATTGACGGTTTGAGGTTTTTGTTGGCTCACGGTGCTGATGTCCATATCTCGAGTGAGAAGTATGGTACTGCGCTTCATGCCGCTGCGTTAGTCAACCCCCTTTCGTAGTTCGAGCACTGCTGACGAACATATAGCGCTGAGGGTGACGAAGATTGCTGCGAAGTCTTACTTGAAGCTGGCGCCAATGTCAACGCGATTGGTGGGCCATATGGCACAGCTCTACAGGCTGCTGCATGGGCTGGAGACATTGAGACGATCCATGTCCTTGTGAAAGCAGGTGCTGACATTACAATTAGCGAGCCTATATCTGGCACATATGGAACAGCTCTACAAGCTGCATGCGCTGCTGGGTGGTTGAATGTTGTTCAAGAGCTATTAAAGCACAATGCGGCAGTCAATGTTCGGCCCGCCAATGGCCTGTTCGGTGGAAGCCTGTCAGCAGCAGCGGCGGGTGGACACACGAAAATTGTGAAGCTTCTCATCAGACGTCATGCTGATGTGAATGCTAGTGGAGGTCTCCACGGGTTCCCAATCCTTGCTGCTGCTCAATCTGGTGTCTTGTCCGTTGTTGAATACTTGCTCGCAAATGGCGCAAATGCTTCAGCTTCCGGTGGCCTGCTTGGATCGACTATCGCAGCCGCTGTGAAAGGCAACAACTTGGATATATTCAACAAGCTCATAGAACATGGGGCGGATATCCATGCAAAAGGAGGAAAATACGGCGATGCCCTTCAAACTGGTGCGATGAAGGCTGACCTCGCCATCATCGACGAAATTCTAGGCAGAGCGATTGAACTCGTTAATCACAAAGCAGGCAAATACCATACAGCTCTCATTGCAGCCTCCTATTTCAACCGTATGGAGGTTGTCGCAAAGTTGCTAGATGCTGGAGCAGATTTCCGCGTTCAAGGAGGTGTTTACCGAAGTGCTATCGCTGCCGCTTCGATTCGTGGAAACAAAGCTATCCTGGAGCGATATCTGTCCATGAAGCCTCCAGATCACTTGCTTGATGAAGCGCTTGTAGAGGCCTGTGCCCACCGTCAATCTGGCTGCGTGGATGCTTTGCTCAAAGCAGGTGCTAATGTCTATGCTCGTCATGCAACTCGCGGATCCGCGACTGATGCGATCGATGCACCCAAGGAAGAAGATCTCAACTCTGACGTTGAAGAGGACAGCATAGATGAGAAAGGTAGAGCAGAAGAAAAAGAAGAGGGTAACGATGATGATGAAGCAGCCAATGAATGGGAAGGTGACAATGCTTCTTTGTCTGGTCAGACAGACGAGGGCAGTGTAACAGATTTACAACCAGAGGAAGATGTTCCGGAAGAAACGAGGATACGGAGACTATTGAAGGAGGCTGAAGACCGCTGCAAGCGTAACCCAACTGTCAAACGCTTCAGAACCGTGAAGTATGCGGGTATGCCATCCAGTCTCACCGTGGGATCATATGCTCATTTGTCGGTACCACCATTGCGTTTGGGTCAGAAGCATGAGACCTCTCGAACTTCGGAACCCATAAGCCGATATGGAGCGCAGTCCGACCAGAACTCTCAAGGAATGCGAAGTCAATCCTTTCCTACACGATCAGAGATTCCGGCGATGGTAACACAGGCTGGGTGTTCGACTCCGAATCCTTCAATCGGCGTAGCGGAAGTCCCAGATCCGTTCGATACATCTATGCACAACGCTTTCGACTCCTCACTTGCAGACCTTTTGTATACACAATCCTTAGAGAAAGTCCTTCCGAGACGGGAGTCCGCTCCAGTACCGAATTTGCAGCGAGAGGGTTCAGCACCGGCTTCTAGCATCCCACAACCCAATATGCCTCCAGTTAGAAAGGGAAGTTCCGACCATGGGCTCAAACGACAAAGCAAGGTTGTCAATCGCAGATCTGTTGCGAATTTAGAAACTCTCAGTCGGTATCAAGAACAACGACAACCAAACTATCCAAAAGCCAGACCACCCTTGGGTTCATCGATTGCGGAGAATGATTACGCAACAAACAGCCAGCATACCAGCCATGCGACAAAGTATCATACGGCTAGCTCATCTGCTTCGCGCATCGATCCCACTGGCATGAGACACCAATCATCCCCGTCGATCACGCACCGGCACTCGCAACAGTTTGCACAATCGCAGTCATATGTATATCCACGGCCTTTCCAAACAATACAGTCTCAGCATCACCCCTATGGATCAAATACGACTGCGCCGCAATCGTTCATACCTTATTCCAAGCCTCCTGAGATCTCGCCGCCAGTGTCGACTCAAGGCAGCCATTACACAGGCAGCAGTAGTCAGTATCAAGCTTGGGATACACCTCCTTCTAGCACAAGCGGCTCTATCGCTGCGAGAGGCGTGAGTGAAGTGCAAGAAAACAGGTGGGCTAGTGGAGGTTACGATGGAGAAGGATATGGTTGAGGGGTGAGCGATATGGTCACAAGCTTTTTAGTACAGCTGAGGCACAGAGTGTGAGTCTGCAAGGGTATAGAAGGGAATTATGACATGTACGATGATGCCACTGGGTACATTACTGATTGATGGCCGACATCAATGCTGAGCACGGCTAGAATAGTTGTTGCTTAGGGTTGGTCAATGTCGACAATGTTCATCCCCACCATGATAGTTTTTTCATATCCGTTATCGCAATACGATTAAACGCCATCAGTAAACATTCTTCTCATTTCACTGATCATTCCATATAGAGATCCTTTTGCAACGCGAGCTAAGCCTCATCCTGACAGCCAGTATGCTTATCCCTCACAGGGATGGCTAGAATGTTTTATGAATGGTCAGCACCATTGTACAGCGATCTAACATTCTCAGCTAAGTTAGCCGGGGAACGGACGGGATGCATTAGCTTGCATCTATCTCTTACTCTTTCGGGACGCTCGGGCAGCCACGCCGCGGTGATACAACTGTTGACAGCGGGATGCTCCTTTGCCGTCCGCAAGCCTTGAGCTTGATCGTGTATCAGATGAGACACACTCTACGTAACATCGAACGAGCGGTGCGCGTGGGTGAGGGCAGATGACGTGGAGAGAGCCGCTAATCCTATCCTGGCGTTAGCGCCATGATCACGAGCCATGCCCGTGCGAAGGCGGCGACTTGGCCAACAACACGCTTATCACGACTCCCTCAGCACTTGTCCTTCCATCCCTCCTGCAGTGTTCACATATCATGCCATTTCGTACTTCATCTCATAGTTATCGAGGCAGGCCCTCAAGTTTTCTCTTTGCTGCCGGAATCCTTGTGCAGGTTGCTCTTATTGCCGGTATCTTCTGGACCTATACCAGCTTTGGCCAATCCCGTGGGTCCACGGCTCTAGCGGACGCGGCAGCTGTCGCCTCATCACCGAGGCCAAATGGCTTCACGTTGCGACATGTTATAGATCACGGCGCTGGCCAGCCTGGACCGCGTGCGCGAAGATTTGATGTTACCCCTGAGCGGTTCGCCATCGCTGGTGTTGACTCTCATGTCGGACCCTTCACCATCAAAACAGCACCAGTAAAGATACAGAGGCCGTCATACAACAGCTATGACAACCAAATACCCATGTCCCCCATTTGGATGGCCGAAGATGTCCCGGGTCCGGATATTGAAGACAAGGACACAGTCATCGGTTTTGCAAACATGTCCGAAGATGCGTACAAGGTTGGGCGCGATGATCCAGGATGGATGAACGTTGACGAAGATTTTAACTCATCGATTCCATTCGGCTGGGATGAAAGCGGCATTCGTGGTCATGTGTTCAGCGACGACACAAACTCTACCATCATTTTGGCTGTCAAAGGAACAACCGTGGCCATGTTTGAGGGTAATGGGACCTCTGTACACGACAAGGAAAACGACAACCTCTACGGCTCTTGTTGCTGCGGCCAAGGTGGCACGTACCTATGGCGTAAGGTGTGTGATTGCCAAACGGGTACCTACACCTGTGACGACCAATGTGTAAGAGATGAGCTACGGAAGCCGAACCGATATTATGTCGCAACGGTTGAGCTCTATCAGGAAGTCATGAAGCTCTACCCGCATGCCAACGTCATCACGACAGGGCACAGTTTAGGTGGAGTGCTCGCTTCTTTGATCGGCCTCCAACATGGCATTCCTGCTGTGACTTTTGAAGCTTACCCTCAAGCCATGGCAGCGAAGCGCCTAGGACTTCCAGCAGCTAGTGAGGTTGCTCCACTCCGAAAAGACACGGGCGGCTTTCACTTTGGACATACAGCTGACCCAGTGTATATGGGTACCTGCAACGGAGCCACGAGCTTTTGCTCGATTGGTGGTTACGCATTTGAAACGCTTTGCCATACCGGGAGAAAGTGTGCATACGACGTGGTCAAAGATTGGGGCTGGAGGCAAAGCACCCAGACCCACAGTTTACGGTATGCTATCGACAATGTGTATATGAAATATGACAAAGCAGCAACGTGTCTAGACGAGGATGTAGGATGCGTTGATTGTTATCTGTGGAAGTTTGAGAATGGTACGCATACCCAGCCAGCAACGACCTCGACAGCAACAAGTACCACTTCCACAAGGACGCGGACAGAAACGTGCAAGACCCCCGGGTGGTGGGGATGTCGGGATGAAACAACTACCATGATGTCGACGACATCATCCAGCTCGTCGACGGCGACATCAAGTACAAGTACTTGTCAGACTGTGAGTTTCTTGAAATTGTCACTCCGTATTCATTACTGACTTTCACAGCCTGGCTGGTTTGGATGTAAAGATAAAACGACGACCACCAACACGAACACAGCCACTACCACTACGTCAAGCGAGCCAACTACAACTACCTGCACTACCAAAGGCTGGTTTGGCAGGTGTCTTGACGATGATTCCTCAACAACTACCCCCGCCATGGAGGCTCATGCCTACTGGCGGACACCAGTAACAGCGGCCCCAACAGCCCCATAGACTGATTTTGAGACTTCTTTGAATGAATGCATTGGATTTGATTGTAGAAGCATCGATAGACTGGCGCATCACCACTGTCCCGCCTTATTTTATATGGGTTCTACGCCCATCTTGAAAACAACATGTATTTCCTTCAGTAAGTTCAAGCTGCACAGTGGGACTTGCCATTGTGAGCATGCATACGCGCAGGTGAATTAGTGGAACCTGAGTAAATTGTTGACACAAGATGAAAGTGATGAGGCGAAGATTCAGAATTGTCACAGCTAGGTGTGAGAATTGGCCGACTCATGGGAGGGAACAATGCTTCGCTCCCGTCGTTTCACAAAGGATGTTTTGGTGCTGAGAATGAAGAACAGATATCAAGCGCTGCCCGAAAATGAAAGATATCATTCACGTATTCCAGCAACCATCAATCGGCGTATGTAGATAGCGAGATATGATTCGAGACCAGCGCCATCCAGGTGGTCTTGCTCAAGAGGATTAATTTAAAGCTTTCATCTTATCAGACCACCTATCTATCTATTGTGCCCATAGCGCAGGTGAGCCCTTATCATAACTTCGAAAGTAAGTCAGTGCATGCTGGCGGCACAAGTTAGTCTGCCTGGGTGTGGTGATTCTACCAGGACAAGGAGTTGCAATAGACTTTGATGATGAGCCTGGCCCTGTTTGCAGCAGTTCTAGACCAGCCGCGCCCCATCTCTCTTGCTCGTCCAAGCTCTGAGTACACAAAACCCGAGTCGTGCTCTCAACTCGAGAGAGCCAAGCTAGGATGGTGGTGCTGGCAAGAATCATGAGCGGTCCGGTTTCTGGGCTGTATGGATCAGTATCTGCACATCAACGCGTCATGGGTCGATTTGCGTTGTTAGCACACTGGACTCTTGCAGTGTCGTTGTGGATATCCGGCGTTGCAGATGTTAGAGGCTCAGCCCTCAAACACGTGCAGTGTATACACAAGGACTATGAGTGGATCCATGGTTAGACAGCCTAGGAGAGTCATCTCTGGGCTAGCAGAAAAAGGAAAAAATTGTAAAACAGACAGCTTGATAGTACAAACACTCCTTTCTACTAGACAGATCTTCCAACTTTGCAGCTTGGTCAGGGCTTTGATTGGGTGGAACAGAGTACCGGCCATGCATTCTTGCATGCTCCGACTGCAGCCATTTGCGTTGATAACACAAAGTTTACCCCGAGTATCCCCTGAAGGAGTTGCATTGCAGGTGACGACGAATATATTTTTCTTCCCTGTGTGATATCAGAGCAAGTGTCAAATGTACAAGCATCGTGTGCCGTGTGCCATGGGGAACCGTTTATGCTTCGGCCCGCCCAGGGTGGTGAGAAAGTATCAAGAGTCTTGGTAAACGGCAGTTGATTTCGCGCTCGCACGGCTGGTGGCTCGGGTCTCCCATGGGACAAAGAAACAAACACTTGCATATTGCCGCGCGGATTTCAGCGGACGGGTCGGACATCAAACAAGCGTAACGGTGGCGTGGCTAGGGTTCCAGGCGAACCACCTAGCGTGTCCACCAATTTCCGCAGCAGCAGAAAGATTGCACGCTCCACAAAACGGGCCAGATCGTGCGGAGGATGTGTCGGTCGTAAGGCGACGGTCTAGTTTTACGGGTGGAAATGCTGATCCTCATATTAATGCTCGAGCCACGAACGGGAGGTGCTGCGTGGCAAGGGGAGGACCCGCTACAAATGCGCCCCATACTAGAGATCGGACTGGTGTCGCTGTGGAAAGTCGGAAATTTGTGTTGTCTCCGACGGCAGGCCAATTGTTGACTTGTCAGGCTGCACGACACCGGGTAAATGGGCGTCAGGAGAGGTCAGGGTGGTCGAGTGGCATGTGGACGGTGAGACGCCCAGCCTGCGGCACTGCGTAATCGCAAAGGGCTCAGGCGCACTGCCCTGGAGACGATGTGGTGTCGACGGGGCTCAGTTGAGGACGGGTGCACGTCCTACCAAGTAGGTGGACTGTAAGTAAGCCTCAGCCCGAGAAGGCCGCTTGAGAGAAATTGTTCGAAACATTGCGTGCCAGCCCGGTCCCTGTAGCACATCGGCGCTTGAAACAGAGCCAGGCAAGATATCGCGCGAACCCGCACGGTTGCGAACAGTCGTCGTCGGTCGTCAGGGTGCAGCACACGGCAGCGGAAGCAGTGCTGCCCGGGCGGCCTGTGGTGTACGGAGTGTGTCCGCGCATGTGCGGTCCAAGGACAAGCCACAGACGATGATGCAGACCGGAAGTTACGGGTTTGGCAGAAATCAAGATTTGG
Source organism: Curvularia hawaiiensis (assembly GCA_026262405.1). Classification (NCBI taxonomy): domain Eukaryota; kingdom Fungi; phylum Ascomycota; class Dothideomycetes; order Pleosporales; family Pleosporaceae; genus Curvularia; species Curvularia hawaiiensis. Next base: position 102,793 of record JAODYC010000040.1, read on the forward strand.
GCGCTTGGTTGGGTTGATGGGCAACGAGGCCAGGGTCTTGGTGGAGGCCCTGGGCTGGCGAGTGGGAGGGCACGGGCCAAGCGCAGTCTGGCCGCCGGTCTCTCCACTGTATAATCTACCATGACACACTCTTCCGTTGGACGCGTCAACTGTCATGAGCCTCTTGCGGCCTCCAGCGTTACGGACGGCGTGCTCTTCATCTTCTGGAAGCCTGTCGAAAAACGCCATCCACAGTTGCTGGGGGTGTAATCTGCGAGCCCCAGGATATAAACACCACTGATCCGCACATGCTACGTCTTACTCTTGGACCATAACCCCGAGCATCCACTTCCCCCCTTGGCCAGATCCGGCATCCAAAGCGCTATATTGGACCCATTCCTGCATGCAACCAAGCCGACGCCAACTGACACCATCGATTACGGCTACTTTTTCGGCCCAAGTACGCAATTATTACCCTGCATATCTAGAACGCTGTCTACATCATCGGGCGTTCACTCTCGCCTGCCCCATATATTACCACGTCTTGCCCTCGGCTTGAAGAATATCAAGTCCAACCCATACATAAGACGCTCCAACTCGACGCCACTCGACCACCACATCAGCTCGACCATCAAAACCAATCCAACGTGCTCAGCAACTCTCCAACACTAAAGCCACAATGTTCTCCTGCGCCAACTACGAGCGAGGCTGCCGAGGCCGCTGCAACCGCCTGAACGACCGGTGCGACAGTTGCCACACTCTCAACCTCCAAGTCCGAAGCAACAGCGCCTCATCCACATCCTCAACCAACGCCCTGCCAGCAGCTGCCTACTCAGCAATGGCAAGCTCGTTTGCTTCCCTCTCACAACTCAACAACTCTTCCTCCACATCAACAAGGTCACAATAGACCTTTTCCGGAGCACGCCAAAATCCACAAGTGAACGTTTGTGGGCACTCTTCTTCACGATCTACAACGAGTTTTATTTCGACCATCAGCGACTTGACGACAAGTGTTCCGGAAACACGTCCTCTTCTCTCGACTTCGACGTCGACTTGGGCTTTCGCCATAGGGAGCTTATCGCGCACCACAGCGCAACAGGCTAGCATTTACATGGACATATGCGGGATTTCTCTTCTTTAACGCGTCATCTTCTTCATGTTCTTCCAGTTATAACTGTATTCGTACGCTGCTACACTTTTTATTGACACTCTGTATCCTTTATTTCTTTCTTGTTCTGGGAAACCCCCTCCATCGCAGGCGTTCGGCAAGGGTTGGGCAGCGCAGGCGTAGATGGGCTAGTATGCACCGTCCGCCTAAGCAGTGATTTTTGAACTTGGCATATACCCATGATTGGGCCAAAGAGCAATCTTTTGCAATAAACTGTTTACAAAGAATGCAAACTAAGATTACCTCACCTGACCACTGTAGTGCTGCCGCTTACTCCGTATGCGTGACCACCAGATGTAACCCCAATCTCAGCAGCCCTTTACTCTTGAGCCTTGTGCCCGGAGATACAGCAAAAGGGAGCGAGGCAGAGAATGACCGCGCGCTGGGACAATACGTAAGACGATAGGGATAGAACCGGCTCCAGCCCCACAGCCTCGCCTAGAACACGAGCAAAGCCGCCTCACTCTCCCTTTTTTTTTCCTTGTTTTATCCCTATCTCCCTAATTTTTTTTTCGCAAAAAGGCCTCCACATGGCAAGCACCGCAATCATGACATTACTACACAGCTACCCCAAGGAGGGATACGGCTAGGTGCGCATCGCGCATCACCTATAACTAGCGCCTTTTTTTCCCATTTCAGCGTCCAGGCCGTGGCGAGAGGTGGGGATGGGGAAGTCAGAAGCAAAGAAAAAAACCGCGCTTCCCCAACTGCCGTTACATTCCGGGACGGATCGAGTTTCCCCAACAGCAAAGCAAGCAATGAGAGGGCAAGAAAAAAAACCAGAGGGTGGGAGTCCAGCCCACGTAATCGACCAAGTGATAGGCATCACACGGGCCGGCGGGGTGTTCTAGACACACGTCTGGATCGCGGATTTGGCGGCCGATCGTAAAGTTGGCCGCGGACAGAGACCAACGGAAAAGAAAAAAAAAGAGGTCTCAAAGTTAGTATCCGAGGGCTAGAACAACACAAAAGCCGTCTGGGCCGGGATGGGGCAGCGAGGGAGCGGAGCGCGTTGGGGCTTTCGCAGCGCAACATTTGGCGTCCCGCTGCGTGTTGACGTCTGTGGCGGCTGGCTGCCCAGCTTTTCGTGCGTGTCCTAGACGAGTGTGCAGTGCGGTGTCCACGCCGGTCATACTGAAACTGGTTGCATGTGCCACGGGGCCCTGGAGAAGTTGGGCGGCATGGTGGTGCATGGTTGCATACGGTCATATGGGATTTTGAGAGCCATGTTAGAGTTACGAGTGGTGTGTGGAATAGGAAGGAGAAGACATGCTCCCCCCTTGTTGTCTGGTGCTGTGTCTTCTTACGGCCATATGCTCGGAGCCGTGGCGGCACCGCAGAACGTTGGTGGGCGAGCCGTCCGCCATGGAACCAAGCGCTCTTGGCCTAGGAAAACCTCGTGATTTTTGGGTTTGGCAATGGAGACATGGCATGACCTGAGGTGAATATTGCAATCAGTTGCAAATTCATGCAAGTCTCAGGCGCGCATGCTGCTCCTTCTTGCGCTGTCCTCTTGGCTGGTGCTGGTGCTGGTGCTGCCCAGATGGTCGGCGCCTTGAACTTTGATGCGTCTCTCCCATGCCCAACGTTTATGCACAAGTGCCCATTTTGCTTCTGTGTTGCCCTGGTTGCAGTGCAGATCTTTGAAGGTTTTACCTTTGCTTTTACTGCAGTTCATGGCGGTTCAAGTTGCCATGTCAACAGCAGCCTTGTACAAAGTATGCACTATGCGGGGAACGAATATGTGCCCAATCTACACATCCGACAAGCCGGAGTAGAGCCCGACTACACACCATAGTCCAACACATACTTCGTACATGCAGATACACGACTGCAAGTCAAGCATGTATGCAGTTGCATATCCTAGCCCATCTATTGTGTAGAATCACGGTGATGGGCGGACACACGTCCATGGACACACTTGTGTCAGGCAGACCAGCTCGTCGGGCTATGATGTCGAGCACCCAACTGTCCTTAGCGACAACCCAAGACTAGGGCCAACCCGCCATATGCACACTTCACCACACCACGACCAAGCAGAGCAGAGAAGAGACGATCTTTGGGCTCTTCACCTGGTCACTATTAGCTTTTACATACGAATGTATGCCACAGCGGTGTGGATAACGGGCATTCCCATGCTCGCTTCACCTGCTAGTACCGCCTCACCTAGCGCTCTCGATGCTGACCAGGAAGACGAGGAATCCCCGACATATCGAGGAAAATGTCCCGCATCACTCCGCTATCCTTGGGACCAAGAAAAAGGGCCGGAACGAGAGCCTCGATAACCTCTGTTTTCCTTTAGCCTGTGTGTACTGGATTGACCTCAACCCTTGTTCTTTGCGGGTGCGCTAATGCGGATATCATTGAGGGATGTTGACGTCATCCCGCGGAATTTCGAGCCTAGACTCCAAGGAATTGAAGTGGGTTTTGTTACGGTGCGGAGTCTAGATTGCTATTGGCTTTTTATGCAGTGGAGACCTGACTCGAGTGAAGAATGGACAAGAGAACATAGCGGTCCTGAGTGACAACTAGCTGTCAAGTGACTCTAGACATGTCGCAGTTAGCTTTGCGATTACGTAATGGTTCCAAGTGCCTACAACTCCAAAGGTAGCAAGTCACGTGACATGAGCAGTGCTGCACAAACCCCAGTCCTGCGTTGAAGTAGAATGAACTCCATATGACGAAATTTCGAGTCATCTACCCCATATATACCAATGAAGCAGCACGAGCACTTCCCCTAAGGAGATATAGCCCCTTTTGTTGTTCCGACCAGTCCCCAAACAGGATGGATAGCCATGTTGTAATCACCCTCATAGCTGAGTAACCTTAGCGCTAAAAATAGCCCCCAGCAACCTTTATACAGACTCCATTACTCCTCACACTCAACCACCCTGCTCTCCTAGCGCTAGCCACACTTCTCCCCCCGCCACAATCAGTCATCATTAACACACATACTTTCTCCCCTCAATAAACTTTGCTAGACACGTCCCTCCACCCAAGCCGCACACGTATGTCTTTGGGCTATGCAAGCCATAGTGCGTATTGCGCGTATGTGAATGCGGGGCCGGTACCCTACACCGCCCGGACTTCTCTCGGGCCCGTCCTGGATTCCTAAGCAAGCCCTATTTTCTCTCCCGCCTCATTTTCACCCAATAGCAGTGCTGTACTCTACTCGCATGAAAAGAGGCGAGTCACAGATGATGATGTTGCCTGGTTGCTTTGAAACCCGGAAATAAAACTAATGTCCGCTTGTATCTCCATTACAATCCTCTGTTCTCTTGGTTGATAATGACAGAGAGAGAGAGACAAAAGAGGCGTATGATGTACGGTGTGCGGTGTGAGCATCGGCATCACGCGCATATATCTTCGTCCTCACCACCCGAAAACTGGGGAGAAAAGGCTGTAAGAACGGTATAGTGGGAGAATTAGTCACACCCTCCCTCAGCCTGGCCCCGACCATAGCCGACTGTAGCCATTCTCTCCTCTATTTTCTTATCTCTATTAGTCCTCTAACTATCTGATATATATAAATCTTGAGGTTGCTGTATTTAGCTGGTAGCTTACCAAGTGCCCTGGGGCTGACAAATGGGGTCTATTAGTACCGGTGCTGACACAAATGTAGCAGCACCCATGGTTGACTTGTTGAAAATTGCGGGAAAATGCGGGGATTTGCTGATACTCCACCGCTACATATCGGCAAACCACCTGTTTAGCCTTGCATTTGCCGATTCCGTGTAAGATGCCGATAGGTTCCAATATCGGACGGCCGCGTTGGTCGAACTGGAGTGGCATCCTGAACATGGGCTAGGAGATACGCGAGGCTTAGTTTGGATCCAGCTGAAGGAATCAATCTTCGACAGCGCGCTTAGTTGTCTGATAGGTCCATTTCACACTACCGACCTACAATAGAGCCGTCTGATTTTCAATCAATCTTGCTGTTGATGCTTATTCACCAATGTAAGATCGGCGGAGAACGGCGCGCTGATATTCTAGAAGGAAAGGATGGTCGTGGGGTGCATCAGCCTTACCCGCTGCATGACGTCGCGTCCTCACTATCTTTCTTCTCCAGCCGTAAGCATTCAATAGAAATCCAGACAGCCATGAACGTGTCTATTCGCTGGAGGTCAAGATGGTCGAAGGATATGCTTAGTTCGGCATAGTGGTCATGCAAGTAGCGAACCATTTTCTATGGCTTCATATACCCCTGTTGAGCAACGTGCTCAACCGCAGTAGATATAGTACGATGCAGCTGACCATATAGCGCTTAATGGCGGATTCAAGCATCGATAAGCCTTCCAATTCGACGGGAACGGTCCGAGCTGCAAGTGGGCCACCCTCCACACCGTCCTCCAATCTGTACCGCCATTGTGCTGAATCATCGCGGCCAACAGTACGGATGAGAAGAGCAACTACGCACTTGGGCCTGAAATGGAAAGAGTGATCATCAAAAGCACCATGAGACGAGGGTAGAACAGTGTATGTGCGTCGCTTTCTTGCGGGCCACATGGGCCGCTTCTTCCATTCACCCTGCATCTTAGTTACCGATGTGGTGACGATTGCGACAGAGGCAGAGTACATAATACCATTTGAGCGGCAAATGCCCCCCGGTTGCTGTTTGAAAACGTTGAGGACAGTCAGCACCTTTTGCTTGTCTTGGGTTTGCACGCTTGGCGATATCGTTATACATCTTTTCCAATTTGTCTGATTTATCCTGTTTTGGAAAGACGTATCTTGTTTGTACTTTTGTAACCCAAACATGAGTGTGTCTTTGTCACCCAAGACTCCGCCGAAGAAGTCCAATTACAGGGTCCGGTTTCGACATGGTGTATTTCCAGATGCGGAAGGTCAAGCTACCAGAGCGGATATCAAGAAGTACGATTACTTTTTCGCTGCTGGACAGAAATGGGTCGGTACTGATGGTAAATGTATGTAAAGCCCGTTCTGGCTGCTTTGAGTCTGTTTATAGGGACGACAGAAACGCTAATACGATGTCGCAGTGGATTTCATAGACGAATCCAAAATTGTAGCTGAAGAGTTCGAAAGTCCTGCGAGCACAAGCGAGAAGAAGACACCAAAGCAAGTGGCACATTTGCGCACAACTGGAAGAACATCAGAACGAGGAACAAGGAGCCCGCAGAAACAAGAAAAACGTCTGCGTCCAAGGAGCAGAACGTGGGTCGATCCAGCGATCATATCTGCAGACAGCCGAGCATCTGCTGATGCTCCATGGCAACTCCAGCAAGATACGAACCCAGGCCCAGACTCGCTCAATTATTCCAGCCTCGATGAGCCATCACCCATTGATTCACCGTCTGATGGCCCTTCACCACGCCCATATCCCACAGCGCATCCAAGTTCGCATATCGCTTGGACTCTGACAGATCCGATCGAAGCGCATTTGTTTCGTTTTTGGGTTGAGCAGGCCTCGACATCACTCGACATCACCAATTCAACAGCCGTATTTAAAGAGTTAGTTCCAAGACTTGCTTTTGAGAATCCGATGCTTATGAATGCAATCTTCATGATCTCTGCACAAAACGTTTTGCGATACGATCCACAGTTCCCTGCCGGGCCTTATGTGTACCATGATAGGATCCTACAGGATCTCATTCCGTATTTAGCAGAGAGAGGGAGAATCGACGACGAAGCCACACTAGTAACTGCGATGCTTCTCAGAACTTTTGAAGAATTTCACGGTGTGTAAATACTAGGAAACGAACTGGTGAACCATGTGGCTGACAAATCACCAGCGGGTACACGAGGTCAGACGCACCTCTCCACGTATGAGCTATTCCACGGTCCCGAGGGCTGGCTGCTGAATATGTCTAGCCCGGTAGTGCAAGCTTGCCTCATGATTCATGTACATGCTGAACTCTGTCAAGTGCTGTTAGATCGACCAAGCCTACAGATCGATTATAGAAACAGCATTCTACCAGCGTTGGCTGCGCCTGAAGACGACGCCTCATGGGGCAATCAAATACTGTGGTTGAGTGCGCGGATTATGCAATGGACGACATCACCCATTCGTACATCTGAGGAACGGCAATACCTTAGCAATCTTGTTGATGAGTGGGAAAGAAAGCGTCCGGCAGCTTTTGGTGCGATCCTTTACAAGGAAGCCTTGAATACCACTGGATATTTTCCGGAATTGTGGTTTGCGGATCCGTGCCATGGTGAGTTCATTTGGGTCAGACAACAATGTTCATAACTGACAATCCGAAGCCGACGCCAACCAACACCTAAGGATAGGTCGCGTTGCACTCGCAATCAGCCGTCTGGACACGGCAACTGCTGGCACCCACGGAAATGCGATCGTTACGTCGGTACAGGACGAAGTGCTGCGCGGACTTAAAGAAATTGTGGCCATTGCTCGTTGCAATCCTCACTGCATATTGGCACCATGGAAGGCAGCGCATGCTGTGCACAAGTTTGGAGCGCTGTTGATGGAGGAAACGGCACGTTTCAAGATGATGGAATTTCTAGAGGAGGTAAACGCCATGGGCATGCCAACGGCAGCAACGATGGACCATCTTGCTGAGCAGTGGAACTGGAGAAAAATCGCTCGCGAATGGCAATGAACCAATGGTGCCGTCATCTGGTCAAAGCCCCAGCCAAAAACAGACTGCCAGCGACCACACCCATCAGGGTGACGAGGATGATCTGGCCCTTGCTAGTCAAGGCAAGATAGGACATGACGCCCACAATGACTTCCCACCGCCGCGCGGTGTCCCGCCTAGCCTTCCATTGTGGGTTGATGTCAAAAGGAGGACGAGAGAGGATGTCATTGATACCCATTTTGATGGGCTTCTCGTTGACGCGCAAGGACAGAGCGACAGGACGGTGGTCCGATGTCGGCTGTATGGGCAGAGCGGTGTAGATTTGAGGTTCTAGGTCTGAGGAAGACCCAGCACGCAGAAAGAGGATTCGGTCACACCAAGATGGATATCGGTGCTTTGACCAGTGCCACGTTTCAACCTCAGCAGCCAAGGCGCCCTTGGGAGTGGCGTACTTGTATGTGGGCGGGAAGTTTATAGGGAGCTCGTGAAATCCGTGCAACGTGCGTTGAGCGTCTTTTTCTCTAATCAACTGATCCTGCTTCAGGAGATGGGAAAAATGTCTGGATGACGACTCGGACTCGGTAGGCTGGGGGTAGGACTTGGGAGCATCGAGGTCTGGCGGGCTGTCACTTGTACGATAGTTTAGATCACCGTAGAAGAATACATGGTTTCCGGGTGTAAAAAGACCATTGTTGTCAGTGGGGACTGCAGAGGAAGCGGCCAGAAGGGGCTTTTGCTCGCTTGAGCTATAGGCAGAATCGTCATCATTCACAAACACCAGATTGCGCACGAGGTTCTCCCAGTCCTTGTTCCTCGCCTCTACATTCCTCTCCATGGGCGCGAGATGGGCTGCGGCAAAGGTCAAGTCAAGGGTGTCGTCGGCGCCAGGACATGACAGGCCTAGGCGCATAGCAACAGCGCCTTTGTTGCCCATGTTGTAGAAGCCAACGCCTGCGCCTGCAGACTGTATCCATTGTATCCTCTCCGTGATGCCGGGTTTCGCAAATAGCATGAGAGCTGTCATGCCCAGACTGCGTGTAGCTACATGCTCCAAAGCGCCGGTACCTTGGCTGTGGAGGTCGGCGGCAAGCTGGACCGTCGTGGTCACGCGGTCGAAGTAGGGCTTCAGATAGGATCCACCGAGGAATGAGTAAGCGATGGGTGCAATCTCCTGCAGCGAGACGGCGACGATGTCAGGCACAGGCGTGTCTTTGGGAAGCGCATCGAAGAACGAAGGCGCTAATGCCTGGGGGTCGACGAGATTGCGCGCCGCGTTAAAGGTGACGAGGTATAACTCCAGCATGATGCAGTAATGTTTAAGTGGCCAGAAAAAGTACTGGTGGTCGGAGAGCTATTGTGTTTGCCTGCGCCGCTGCTCTGGGCGGGCTCTGGGCTGCAGGCGTGCTAGTGTTATGATGATTTGTTTCTGTGAGCGTGGGGTTGGCGGTGGCCAGGACTTGCTGGAGCTACCCTGTCCCCTAGTTATCGGTGTGCGGAGAAGAGTAGATGCGGGCTAGGCAGGCCCACTCTACCATAAACGGCTCTGACGATGTGTAATAAAGATGGAGACAGAGACACAGGAAAGCATCTCATTGCTTGCGCCCAGAGAAACAGCGTTTGCGGGATACTCGATCGAGAGTCGCTTAAGCTAACCCTGCTATCCCTGCATGTCCTGTCGTCAGAGGCGTTCAACCATCCGCGCGGTGGTGGGGGTTGGGGTTATGGGCGGGGACGCGAAGCTTGAGCTGTCCAAAGGACCGAATGATTTCATCCCCTGTGTCTGCGTGTACATCGTGAACTCTCCGCCTACTTCCGTTGCTTCTGCTTTGGCTCTGACCGACATTTGGGCTGCTTCACAGACTTCGGGCTCCTGTCATTGACTCGGCCCTGCACCAATTACACAGTATTGATACCATTTCATCCCAACCTTACTTCACTCTTGTAATCCTGCCATTGAGGCTTTGTTTTCTGCGAGAAACACTGTTGCGACTCGTCAGTTGCTGCACTTACGTCCTACTGTCGTCATGTTCAGGTCTCAGGTACTTCGACACATTGCTCGCGCAGCTACAGCGCAAGTTCCTCGTGCAGCATTCCGACCTACACAGCCAGCCATTTCCTCAATTCGACACTTCAAATCATCTCCAATTCGATTCGACAAGGATCCTAACGATGAAGGTCAAGTCGACGCGGCGACGACTTCAGGCGAGCCGGGTGAGAGCGGTGATCATGAGGGTCAGTATGCGCGAACTCGAGACGACATTGTCGTAGAATACCCAGAGGAGAAGGACTTGCCGCCTTCAAATCCTGTTGTAGGCCGGGGCGGTGAGCACTTCAAGCGCACGCTGGCATCTTTCTCCATGGAAGGCAAGGTAGCCATCGTTACCGGGGGAGCCCGAGGACTGGGCTTGGTCATGGCTCAGGCGCTGGTAACATCTGGAGCTGACGTTGCTCTTGTTGACATGAACAAGGAAGAGGGAGAGCGATCTGCAAAGGGACTCCTTGATGTATTCAAGAAGGAAAACCCTGGATCTAGCAGGTACGGGAGTTTTTTGTTTTCCACGGTTGAATCCAACTGACCTAAGACCCAGGGTGCCCAAGGTCACAGCTCACTATTGCGATGTCTCAAGCCCAACTTCAGTCAACCAATCCCTCACCGAGATTCTGAAGCAGCATGGCAAGGTCGACAACCTTGTTACATCGGCCGGCTTCACTGAGAACTACGATGCCATCTCATACCCTCACGACCGCATGCAGAAGCTTTGGGGCGTCAATGTTGACGGCACATACCTATATGCTGTGGCGGTGGCCAAACACCTCATGGAGAGAAAGGTACCTGGAAGCATCGTCATGATTGGCAGCATGTCCGGCTCCATTGTCAATGTCCCGCAACCACAAGCCCCGTACAACGCCGCCAAGGCAGCTGTACGACACTTGGCAGCCAGTTTAGCAGTCGAGTGGGCAGGCGCGGGCATCCGTGTGAACTGCATTTCCCCAGGATACATGCTTACCGCACTGTGAGTGAGTCCGTTGCTGATGATCAAATGGATGCTGACAACACTGTAGGACCAAGAAGATTCTCGACGACAACCCAGATCTCCAGAAGCAGTGGACTTCTCTTATTCCTGTCGGTAAGATGGGACGCCCTGAGGATCTGATGGGCGCTGTCACTTTCTTGTCTAGCGACGCCAGCTTATACGTTACTGTGAGTAATGCCTAAATTCTGTTCGTAAGCAGCTGCTAATCAGGTGTGTGTCACAGGGCGCGGACCTCCGAGTCGACGGAGCCTACACTTGCACATAAGTCAGCGAACCAGAAACAGTAGACTGAAAGCAGTCAGCAATGTTTTTGCGGTGTCAGAATGTGCACACACATACAGTTAGTTGTTCAGGTGGATTAGGCAAGGTCAGGTACCGGATGTCTATAGAGGAATGGTGAAAAAATTAGACAGCGTTGCTTTTCATTGATTGAAGTTTTCCGTAATTTCAGCTTCTTTACGATCATGTCTTTTGACGGTCGTTCCATCCCGAATTCTCTGGTGGAGAGACAATCAATTCCAAAGTCGTGCCCAAACTGTCTTAGTCATAGCCACCTTAGCCTCTTTTGTGGCCGTGCACCGTGTGGCAGGTGCAACCCTCCACCCACCTAGTTCCAGCCCTGCATAAGCTCTGGGGCCCTCCGCGAGCTGACCAACGAGGGCACCTTTTGTCGCGCAATGAAGCACAAACAGTGAATTCGTACTCTAGATACCGACTTTCCTTTTTCTGACCTGCGGCCGGGCCGAAGCCATGTTCAACATCTCGAACCTGGTGCAGAAGGCCCAACAGTACATTGAACCCACGCTCAACACCATCGCCGCACCTGCGTCCAGCGACCGACGACCATCCAAGGCCACCCTCTTCCGCTACCAGTTTCGACTTCCTGACTCCCAAAATCCCCTCCAGGAGATCACCGCCGAGCTTACACTCCAACCCCACCATTCGACGAGGGGTACTGGCGACGTCACAGCTGAGAAGGACCGTGGACAGGGCAATCATTATGTGGGCAAACTACACCTCAGCGAGCAGTATCTCTGCTTTTCCACGCAGGGCTCAAGCTTCATAAACACTGCTAGCCTGAGTTCCTCGAGCAGCTTCACAGGCCAAACCCATGGTGCGGGACCGGCGGGCAACGGTTTCACCCTGCCACTATGCGGCATACGGCGCGTAGAACGTCTGCACAGCCAGAGCTACATGTTTGCGCTTGCAATCACCACGTGGAATGGTTCACCAGACTCAAAGACGCAGGCGCCCGCAGGACAGAAGCTGACTATTCAACTGGCAGGCTCGCGGCAGGCGTGCGAGCGGTTTTGCGATGGTCTCAAGAAAGGCCTGCGGGAAGGAGTCAAGGAAGTGGAAAATCTGCGAAAAGTGGTGGCCCAGTGCTACTCTGAATACCTGCTTATAGATGACGAGGAAAAGAAAGCTGGTGCTAATGGCAAACCGGCAAGAGAGCACCCAGATACGGGTTTGGGAATGATATTCAGATACCCTGGAAATGCGAGAAAACTCAGAGATGCGACAAAGATACGCCTATGGCGCGAATATTTGAGAGGTGAGTTTAGCTCAAGTCTAGCACAAAGCATTACTGACATAGGACAGACAACGGCCGAAGCGCGACCCTCATTCGACAACCCACCTTTCACAAACTCATACGTGTCGGCCTGCCCAATCGTCTACGAGGCGAAATGTGGGAACTCACGTCAGGAGCTTTCTTTCTCCGCCTACAGAATCCGAACCTCTATACCGAAACATTACAAAAATATTCTGGGCGAGAATCGCTAGCTATAGATGAGATTGAGAAGGACTTGAACAGGAGTTTGCCTGAATACCCAGGCTTCCAGAGCGAAGAGGGTATCGGCAGGCTCCGGAGAGTGTTGACAGCATACAGCTGGACAAACGAAGAAGTCGGCTACTGCCAGGCGATGAACATTGTAGTCGCAGCATTGCTGATGTATGTGTGCCCCTTGATGTGCAACATTACGATTCTAACCAACAAAGATACATGTCCGAGCCACAGGCCTTCTTCCTTCTTTCTGTGCTGTGTGATCGCCTTCTTCCGGGATACTATTCACAAACCATGTACGGCACCCTCCTGGACCAAAAGGTTTTCGAGTCCCTTGTGGAGAAGACTATGCCTATACTTTGGGACCATCTCGTCAAGTCCGACGTACAGTTGTCTGTTGTTTCCCTGCCGTGGTTTCTTTCGCTGTATATCAACTCTATGCCTCTAATCTTTGCTTTCCGTGTTCTAGATGTCTTCTTCCTTGAAGGCCCAAAGGTTCTATTCCAAATCGGGCTTGCCATCCTTCGCATAAACGGAGAAGAACTACTCGATGCCGCTGACGATGGCTCTTTTATCTCCGTCTTGAAGTCTTATTTCTCGCGACTTGATGAGTCGGCGCATCCAAAGTCGGAGAATCCCAAGCTGCGCGCCGTTACCAGATTCCAAGAACTCATGGTTGTAGCCTTCAAAGAGTTCGCTGGTATCACCCAGAACACCATCTCCGAGCAGCGCGCCAAACACAAAGATGCCGTATTAGAGAATATAGAGAGTTTTGCCAAACGCACGTCTATAAGAAACCTCGGTCCAGACAGCAAAAAGCTGAGTCTCAACGATCTGGGATTCTTATACGATAGATTTTATGCTGTGCTATATGAGCGACAGCAAAGAGCCGAAATTATGCAGCAGGAGGCCGAGCGGAAAGCAAAAGCGAGTCGGATGAAGGCAGCTGAAGTCGTAACGGGTATCTCTGGCAGCGCAGAGAAGGGACGCGTGGCGCTCGGGCCCAGTCCTACACAGATGGATTACGACGCGTTTAGGGAATTCCTAGCTGGTGGGTTATCAAACAACGCCTAGTGCTGCATGTATGGCTTTACTAACAACCACTATCTAGGCATTGCAAAATGGGCCATCACCGACTCTCCAACCTCCCCGCCAGAGACTGGCAGTAACCAAAACACACATTCATACTTTGGCAATAGTATGCGAAAACGACCGCCTATGTCGCCATGGGGCTCAGGGCCAGAACCAGCAGACCACGAATTCATGCGTCGCCTGTTCCGGCGTTGGGATACTGACATGTCGGACTCGCTTTCGCTACAGAATGTTGTCAGTGGCTTTGCTCATGTCAAGGGAACTAAAGACATCATGTCTAACATCAGCTATTTCTTTGAACTTTATGATGACGATGGAGATGGAAAGGTAGATCGCGAGGGTATCCTGAGGATCTCGGAAGCTCTGTTGTTCTTGTCACGGCGCGGCATCCATGACCCAAGCCCTGCTGCTTCGTCCCTCGATGTCAGCTCTGAGTCTAACCAAGAGCGCTCGGGTCGTGATGAGCAGTTTCTGAGCAGCGTATCTGCCTTCATCCGCAATTGCTTTGAATACGCTGATCCTGACCATCCTTCGAACCAAGCGAACCAAGATTTGGATCAGGTCAAGGACGACATTGACAACTTCGCCATCGGCGACAGCGACGAAGATGATCTCATAGACTTCGGTTCCGAGCCAGGCACTCCTAAAGCCAAATCGGCAAAGTCCAACAAGTCGGAAAAGAATCCGCTGTCACCCACACCGTCTGCTCGTACAACGGACTCGGATGTTGAAGGGCGTAATGAGAAAGCAAAGTCGGCCAACTTAGCCCTGGACCCTAACAAACCCCTTCACATCACCCTTCCCACCTTCCGCATGGTCATTCTTGCGGATGAAGCGTTGTTGAATTTCTTCGAAGTCGGATTCTCATCGTCTTTCCGACTCGCAGACGAGACGCTTCCTTCGGCGTCTAGCTTCCACAACCTCACCACCTTTGCTAATGCCGGAAAGCAAGGCGGAGCTGGTGGCGTTCTGGCTGGTGGCGTTGTTGGTGGAGCTGGCGTCGGTGTTGTACCGCCCGGCAAGGGACTTCGAGGCATGCTTGACAACATTGTTAATGACGGAATGCGAGTTGCAAGTGAGGTCAGAAGGAGATATGATGAGGCACAGAAGGAACTCGATAAGGAAGCACGACACAGCAAGGATGATGAAGAAGAGGATGAGGATGTAGACGCCAAGGACCTTGATCTTCTTGAAGGCGCAGAGACGGCTGATGTAGGTGCATCGAAGGGCGAGTCACCTCCCGACTTGCTGTCTGCACCTGGCACAGGAGAGGAAACGATGAAGTCTACGAGAAACCGATCAGCGAGCGATGCTAGTAGGAAGGTGCTTGAGTTTGAGCGGTAGCAGCATTGATGAATCGAAGTTGTCGTCATCGGTTCTAGCATTTGGAGGTGTCATTTGGAGTTTTTGGAAAGCACCTTTGTAAGCGGCTAGCTAGTGCTCAACTTGATCTTTGATACACAATGTGTCTGCCAGCAATGATTTAGTGAAGAGTAGTAAGATGAGAGATCCTCTCTGTTATCTTTATATCATGTCCCCTTACCACAACAGCTTTTGCATCCACTCCCCGCCTGCATAATTCGACAGCATACACCTCCCCCACAAAAGCCCAGCACACGCATCCACATCCCTGAACTCAACGGTGTTCCCCTTGACGACTAGATTTTTCCCACTATACCTCCACTCCGCATCACCCATAGCTCTCCCGTCGTTCCGCAACCACCCTTTCCCCTGAAACACCACGGCGCGGAACCCGCCTCCACGACCCATAGGCTGCAGTCCCGTCTCTATTATGCGTTCGAAATGATGAGCTTCGGGTATGTGCATGTTCCAGATTGCGATGTTGACACTGAGTCCCGCGGCTGTGTATGCGACGCGCGCGCTTTCTTCGATCAGCGAGGTTTGGCGTGCGCGCCCGATGGTGTCGAGGTCAAAGGCTACTTTGTGGAAGATGTTGGTTACAGTGGATGTGGCGTTTGGGAGGAAGTTTTGAAGGGTAGTACCGAGGAGGAGGGGGACAAGCATTTTGCTTGGGGTTTTCGGGTGTGAGTTCTTGCTCGAGGTATAGGGAGAGGCAATGGATTGTGGAAATGCGGGGGATGCATGGTGATGGTAGTGTTGGTTCATTGTTACACAGCATATCACGTTGCTTCTGCGAATGGCTGTAGTAAGAGTGAGTTTAGTGCCCTAGAGGTAATATCTTGCTGTATGGTTTGGCAATCAGTCTCATCTGTAGCATCTATATACTCATTATTAGCTTGAATGATATTTATTCCAGAGATGGGAGTAGAGCGTGGACATTTCGTAGAGCGGTATACGATGGTCTCGCTGTAACGATTGAAGGCTCAGTTACGGAAATTGTCATGCCTAAGATTCCTGGTCAAGATCTCTGATCTAGGATCATCTAGATTTCTATGCAAGACACTAATTTTGTATTACTATCTCTTCTAATCAAAGATATCATACTTTCGAGCGATAAATCCACGCTCCGCTGACCTGGTTCAAAGTACGTATCCGAAGCTACCCCGCATGTCCTGGATTCGGGACTACGGGTGACATTTAAACTCGAAATGTTGATCCAGAGCCTCAGAGCTCAACATCTAGGTTATCAAAAGACCAAGTCATTTGCTTCAAGAACAGATCACTGGGCCTTAACCAGGCAGGCAAGTAGGTAGAAGTCGGAAAAGAGGAAGTTGGTCCTACATGCATTAAAGAAACACTGGGGACTCCAGGCCCATATACGGAGGAGCAGCTGGAGAACGTGGATCTATGGCTATAAGTGCCTTTTGGAGATATGATTTGTTCTTGATCCAGTAGTTGAATCATACAAACAGGGAAGTCCTACTAGTATCTGGGGATCTCGCTGTAGCTTCAGGCCCTGATCTTCAGGGCACATTCGTCACCCGAAGTGGACCGCGGCATAATTCCGAACAGCAACACGCACTAAGCCTATCCTTCTTACCTCCGCATCCGACATATGCAACCATGTTCGCTCCTCTTTCTTCCGGTTTCCTGATGCTTTCTCTGGTTGAAGATGCTCCGGAAGCTTGTGTCAAGAGCTACAAGATGCCCTAAGCCTGTGCGAATTCCGCAGAGAGGCCTCCTCACACAAGCATACAAGATTGGACCTACCGAGGTACGTCAATTCGGCCCCACTTCCCCACGACCTTGTAACTTCCACCTTACTGACAACTCAGTATAGCCCCCATTGCTCGAACAAACTGTCCCTCAACATTTTGCAGGAGTTGTGAGACAGTATGGCGACCGTGATGCGTGCGTATACTTCTATCCATCTGATCGCATCCCGGCTAAGTCTCGTATAGAGTAATCTCGCACCACCAACACATCCGCCTGACGTACGATGGATTGGATCGCGATTCGAACAGACTCGCAAGAGGACTACAGAACCTAGGCGTAAAAAAGGGAGATAGAGTTGCCGTGAGCTTGGGCAACAACATTGAGTTCGCTACTGTATGTCGCGAGGGTATCTTGCGAGCAGTGAAAACTGACGGAGCCAAAGATCACGTACGCGCTTTTCAAACTGGGCGCGATACTGGTATGCAGGCAGCTGTAGTCAAAAGAGATAGTCTGTAAGCTAATTGATCTATAGGTACCCCTCAATCCCTCCTTCAACGCCCCACAAGTTCTGAACGCAGTCAATCACCTGGACGCCGCCCATCTCATCATCGGAGCCGAGACAAACCTTCCGCGCAAAGACCCACGCCCGAATATCTCATTACTTACTCATTTGATACCTAATCTCACGGGCTCGAAACTCGAATCCGAACTCGTACCTTCGCTAAAGAATGTTGTGGTGGTGGACAATGCCCAAGGGAGGATAAATTTAGAAGAGTACAAGAGCTTGGGAAGATACCAAAACGTCATAGAGGACGGTGGCCAAGGTACAGCATTAGAGGATCAGAGGCTGGATCCCAATGACATTGTCAATATTCAATTTACGTCGGGCACGACAAGCATGCCGAAAGCTGCATGCTTGAGCCACAGGAGTATCTTGAACAATGGCAATAGTATTGGCGACAGGATGTTACTCACAGAACACGATGTAGTTTGTTGCCCGCCTCCATTGTTCCAGTGAGTTTTCCTGCATGAGTTGAACGGTTCGACGCCTGACCACCCACAGTTGCTTCGGATGCATCCTCGGATACATGGCCACTGCTACACATGGAAGCGCTATAGTCTTTCCGACCGAGGCGTTCAACGATCTTGCCACTCTCGAAGCCGTCCGCGAATACAAGTGCACTGCTCTATATGGCGTTCCTACTATGTTTGTGGCGGAGCTGGAGCTCCTAGCCAACGGTGTTGTACCATACGAAGGCTTCCAGCATCTGCGTACTGGCATTGCAGCCGGCTCCTCTATCCCTGCTGAGCTCATGCGCAAGCTTCATAAGATCTTAAATCTAACAGAGTTAACCATCTGCTACGGCATGACGGAGACAAGCCCTGTATCCGCCATGACCACTACGGACGATCCCATTGAGAAGCGCATCAATACCGTAGGCCGTCTTCTCCCACATGTCCGCGCCAAGGTCGTCAACCCTTCCAATTGGTCACAAACGCTAAATGTGGGTCAACGTGGTGAACTAGCCGTCTCGGGCTATTTACTCATGAAAGGCTATTGGAACGACCCGGGGCGTACAGCAGAAGTTCTCCAACCGGATAAAGATGGTGTCATGTGGATGCATACTGGCGATGAGGCGTCCATGGATGAGGAAGGCTACGTCAAGATAACGGGGCGGATCAAGGATCTCATCATCAAGGGGGGAGAGAATATCCACCCATTAGAGGTTGAGAATTGTCTGTTCGCTCACCCAGCAGTCAGCGAAGTCAGTGTCGTTGGCCTGCCAGATGAGCGATACGGTGAGGTCGTTGCGGCTTTTATCGTAAGACACGCTGGGGAAGATGGAAAAGTAACAGCCGATGAAGTGAGAACCTGGGTCAGGGAAAAGCTGAGTCATCATCTGGGTAAGTGTACATTGAAATTGTATGCGTGACGGAAGCTGACTTCCAAACCAAGTACCAAAGTACGTTTTCTGGGTAGACAACTATCCTAAAACTGCGAGTGGCAAGATACAAAAATTCAAGCTAAAAGAGCACGGCATTGCGCTGCTACAAGAAGGCAAAGGGCTGGTGTAAGGGCGCGGGATTTTGGGCATGATGTCGCTATCTGGTGTCGCCCACAGCTGTGTAAACACTAGGATCATCAAAAATTACGACAGCAGTCAGCGTTCAGCCTAGGCTGGCAGTGTGTCAGCAGAGATAGGTATATTGCCAGATTTGTGACCCTCGCTATGCACTAAAATGTGATAATCATAGTTTAAAAGTCTAGTGCAGTGATATTTTCGCTCTAGGTTTCCGTCCCATCCGTCCCGCGCGGCACCCCACAGGATGCGTGAAATTCTTTTCAATACAGTAGCAGGGATATGAACGCCATGCTAATGTAAATTGCATGTAAGCGAGGTACAGTGAGTTGTGCTTATTTGCAGGAAGCCAAAGAAAACGTCAGCACGACAAAGATTTCGTGCCCAGCTCTTTTCACAGCAGGTGCACTATTCATTGGTGAGCACGGAGATTTTAGTTCGAGACATAGCCTTGTTTCCTCAGTTACTGGGCGTCTCACCTTGATGTTGATTGTGAACTGCCTAAAATCCGGCGCAAGAGTGGGTAACGATGCTTTTTCGTAGCCTGCAGCTTGTAGGTACGATTGGTCCAGATCGTCTTCCCTAGCCGCTGATGTCTATAAGGATGATAAAATCCCATCTCTTTCTCTCTCAGCTTTCCCCCTTCCCAAGGAATTTGTTCGTGGAAATTGTCGTCTCAACATTGCCTTGCTGTCGCCACTCCGTAGTGTATCGATACTAATACATTGGCTAAAAGGAAAAGGAAAAAGAGCTGTCATCATAGAGAATGACCGAATTCACAAACAACCGTGTGCCTACGCAGTCCAACCCCTCGGCTTTGCCATCTCGCTATGAGATCCGCAAACTAAAACCTGTTCACCTTCCCTGGGCTGCTGCTATCATGGCACACAGCCACGGTTTTCACACCAACGTCTGGAATAAGATCTGGCCTGCCGAGCACGACACTGGCCGTTGGACAGTAGACATGGCTCTCGCGCTGGAGTACCTTGTCCGACATCAGATCGATTCTGGCCTCTCCTACGGCGTATTCGACACCGAGTACGAATTCAAGACCGACGAGGCCAAAGCCGTCGGTGGTGCCCTCCTCTGGGCCTCCAACGAAACGGCCTCGCACGGTGTAAAAAAGAGCCAAGACAGGGCAACAGAAGGCACGCGGCTACTGCAGCAAATGGACTTCCCGCTCGTTAGCATAGTGCTAAGTTACGACGGCTATGCGCCACTGAACCAGGAGAAAATGAAGCCCTTGCTCGCCGCATTCCCCGAATTCCCTATCCTCTATGGTGCGCTCGCGAAGCGGGATCAGAGAGATCCGGCATCGTGGCAGCCAACGGGGCCGAGGCAGGTGCTCATGCGCAATGCGACATCAACACGGCACGACTATGAACGCAAGGGTATCATGGCTGCGACGGCAAGGTGGCTGCAGCGTGAAGCGGCGCTCATGGGCTTCAGGGGCATACAGATTGAGGCTATGGCTGATCCGGTAATCCACGTTTGGACAAATGGTGCGCAGAAGCCGTCTCGTGGAAGAGTGATTAGCGAGTTTGAGTGTGAGACTTTTGAGGATGAAGAAGGACGTAAGCCGTTCTGGCCGGCGAAGCAGAGAGTGGCGAAGTGTTGGGTAGACTTGACAACTACGGATACGGATACTAGTGATGCACAGCCTTGAGCGCGAAGAGAGAGTGTGATAGAGTGGAGGAGGCAACGAGCATTTTCAAGCATCCAAGTTGGCATAATTGGCCACGCTTACCCTTAGTTTATCCTGTATGGTAATCAGCACTACGGTGATTGATTTGGTTGTTAGTTTTCGTAGCCGAGAATCTGACCGTTTACCAATTGTCAATTCCAACCTTATTTCTTTCGAAAATTGAGGACATGATTGAGGATAGGTAAATTATCTAATTAGTATGCTCGCTATCTAGTAGACGGCTCGTGTAATCTAATGAGCACAAAGGTTAATTCTAGCCTATTTCTGTCAAGGTTTGAGGACAGGACAGGTCCTGAATGGATATTTCGTAACTCATTGCGTTCGCGGATACCAAGGGTCTTTAGCCACTGGCAGGGTAACGTATCGCTCCAGAGGAGTACATCCCTCTCTGCCCTTATCGCCCTTTGTACCAATTCCGTTATGATTCATTTCCATGGTACTGGATGTACGATTATTGCCTAATAATAAAACAAAGGTCAGTATCATCTTGGTGAAGACTGATAGAAGTTGAACCTTTGTTGTCATGACCACCAGATGCATCCGAGCTCTCGTAGTCCATCCCTTGTCCTGGGCCGGAAACAGACTGCTCAACCCAGGAGCCAATGCATCCCAGATCATGCTCAGTTCCTTGGTGCATGGTTGTGAAGGTCTGCGCTGTGACTAGTGTAAGAGTAATAAGGGATTGTTTTGGTTTTTGTATAGGTAAAGCAGATGATATGAGGAGCATGCTAATGAGGGTAGTCTACCAGTTCTCTTATAGAACATAAGATTGTACTTTCGGATGTCAAGTTGCAGGAGAGGGGGGGCGGGTGTTTCAGGAGCAAGGACAAGTGATCGAACAAAAGTTCATTGGCGTAGCCCTACAGTCCGCAAAAGTACAATTCGAAAGTACACTGCTGTAATTGGTCCTTATTCTGAAACGAACGAGACAAAATGATTCAAAAAACTAAATCCGTTCAATTCTCTATATGCGGCATGTTACTCATCGTTGACATAAGCGTGCAATCTCTTTTGTTCAGCCTCTTCTAGTAAGACTGCAATACCATTGTGGCCATTCTTCTTTGCAAGCGTGATAGCGAATTCAAATCCCTTTTTGCTTCTCACATTACCTTTCGCCCCAGCATTCAGAAGCAACTGGACTGTGTCCAAACGGCCATGTTCAGCTGCACCCTCGATGGCATATCGGCCCTCAAGAACTGAGGGCTCTGCATTAACACAGGCGCCTTTCTCGAGGAGAAGAGCAACTAACATGACATTTCCAGATATAGCAGCGCCCTGCAGAGCAGTGATTCCTCCATAGACCGCCGGTTCTGCGTTAATCGCCGCTCCATTTGCAAGCAGGAATTCTACAATCTCCTTGTTGCCTTTGGATGCGGCGGCCTGAAGCGCCGTCCGTCCAAACAGTGGTGCCGGGTTCGCATTGATGTTAGCCCCACGATGGAAGAGCATTTTTACTTGTGTGATGTGTTCGCATTCCGCTGCAAGCTGAATTGGTGTCTTGGGCTGCTGCTCTTGCTCATCCCACCCGTATTCAGGCTCGTCCCACATATGTTCAAGGTCGATATTGCGACGAGGTTCCAGAAAACGGGCTAAAATACCATCCTCACCAAGCTGGATGATTCTATGTAGTACGCAGCTTGCTTCTCCCCCTGGCCGATGGACGGGAGCACCAGCATCCAGGAGTTGATGGCACATTGCACGCCTTTCTTCTTCTTCTTCAAACCATCCATTGCAGGCTGCTTCGAGAGCCGTCAGCCCCTTTGTGGATGCGGGAGGGGCGGAGACATCAGCACCGCGTTCTAACAACAGTTTCGCTACAGTACAGCCCTGTTCTACATCGAGAGCTGCCTGCAATGCAGTGCGTCCGTCATTTGGATAAGCTGGAGCATCTATATCTGCATTGTATGAGAGGAGAAGTTCAACCATTTCTAGTTGTCCATCTCCAGCAGCACTTTGAAGAGGGGTGAACTCGGGGTCTGGTGTGTTAACATCTACTCCACGCGCCAGCAGATAGATTGCTGATTTTATATCACCCCTTCTGGCTGCTGTGACTAATGCTTTAGAGCCTTGATAGTCAAGATTCACCTTAGATTCGACAAACAGTGGCAAGAGTTGGTAGGAGTCTCGACTTCCGACGACCTTTCGGAGAATACCAGGCACTTCGACATTCGCCCCTAGATTTATCAAGAGCTGGCAAATGTCGAATGGCTGTTTGGACCTGATGGCAGTCTCCAGAGGTCTTTCACGTAAGGTGTCACCGTCTGGACTCACTCCGGACTGTAGCAGCGCCACTGTGGCTGCTGAATTTCCTAGCCGGATCGATCCTTGAAGCGCCTGCTCAAGTTGGTGAGTGGTGATACGCTCTTGATGACTCCGTTTGTAGGCCTTCAACGAGTGATTCCCTTCTTCTGCGGCGAAGATCAAGTCTCCGAGATTGAAACCGACATCACCCACTCTTTTTCTGAGCATATTGTACATATGTCTGTCTTTTAGAGAGGCCCAATCTAAAAGACTGATGCTTCCAACTTTACATGAGACACTTGCATGATGATCTAGGAGTATGGCCACAATCTCGGCGTGTTTCCTAACGACGGCTGCTGCGAGTGCAGTCTTATCCTCGCTGTATGTGTATGACAGGGAGTTGACGTCCGCGCTGCATTCCAGTAGAAATCGAACATTACGGACTTCTCCCCCGCTCACAGCCAGGTAGAGTTGAGTCATATTGTTCAGTTTGGCATCCACTGATACTCCATTATCGAGAAGCTTTTGAGCTAGGTCGATATGATTATTTTGCAAAGCACGTCGTAGTGCCTTAGGTCCGGTGGTCTTGCTGTAGAATCCTGGGTCGACTCGGTCCAGAATCTCTTTCGCAAGCTCCATATCGTCCATCCAGGCCATTTCGTCTATAGACTTGCTTAACATAACGCCGCGCCTTAGGAGCGTCGTTGCGAGCTCAACGTTCTTGGCTCGAATGGCCGACTCCAAAATCTTTATAGAAAATGACCCGATAGTAGGAGCCTTGATGTCAAGAAATAGTTCCAGCTGTTCAGTGAGATTCTGATCAATGACCCACCTTAGGAAGGTATCTGTACGATAACCGTCTAAGAGGTTATTAGATGAGAAATAAGCCCCCAGTCCGAAGAGAAACCAAACTCCGGAAGCAGAGATGGACCGTGAAGCCAGGAGGTCACTCAGTTGTTTAGACAGGGTGTTCGGCTCTTTCTCCGGCACAAGATTCTCCAGTCTCGATACAATCTGAGGAAAGTTGTCCTGGAGCTGTATTCCTGTTGCGGAGCCAAGCAGATTTGTAAGAGCCCACCGTCCTGCCTCCATGGGGAAGTTATCCAAAGCACTTATTGTTGCGAACGGTGAAAACTCTCGCAAAGAATGTGCCTGCAAAAGTATGTGTGCTGATTGTACGGTCAGAGTCTGGGGAATAGCTACAAACAGGAAAGAAGACACACCTCGTTGCTCAAGAAGATACTGAACTTGAAAGATTGGTAAGTTAGCCATCCATTGTTTGACTCTACTATGCACGACAAAATTCGACACAGAGAAATGATTCTCGTCTCGTCCCATCGGATATAGGTCCGGAATGTCACTGGTACCATAATTCATGCCTCGGTGTCCCATTTCTCCAGGGCTCATTGGTGACATTGGTGGCATCAGCGCGAATTCATTGTTATAAGTCCTAGGGAACTCGAACTGAGAAGATACTGCTGAGATATGGCAGTCAGCTCTCGACTTCAGCCCCATTGTGATATCTTGCGGACTTTACCTTCGAACTCTGAGAGATCTTGTGTTGGACATTGAAAGCCTGGACTTTTTGACGTCCACAGAGTACTCTCAAAGTTGAATTGCCTGCCAGCTTCAAGTCCCAATCCCATACCCGGCACGAACGGTGCCTCGGAGGTATGTTCAGTCGTTGAGTGCGGAAGAGATGTCTCTCGGACCCGAATTTCTTCTCCGTTCGTTTCAAGAGCGTCGCTATGATGCAGATTCGATTCAAGCATTAATGCTGGTGGGGTACGGACGGATATCCTTTTTTGGGACAGATTTTGCATTCCTACAATCAATCAATCAGTAGATCATGCGAGAACGTTGTATAGAGATTTTACCATGTGAGTCTATTTCAGAATGTGCCCTTTTTCCATAGCGCATCATCGCGCGATTAACGCGATCGGCGGTCTGCAGGTTTTTATTGAAGTATACATGCGACTGCTTCCCAGCTGCAGCTCGACGTTGCATCTCCAGATAAATCCATCTCCACTCTTCCCCTGTCAAATGTTTTTCTTTCCCAAACCTATATTTGTACTGTCTCTCTCTGTCATTTCAGGTTTCGTTAGCCCGATGCTCAATTCTCTGTATGCAGGAGACGCGGCGTACGTTGCTAAGAAATTGCGTTCCTTTGCCATATAATCAGCCACCTCCTTGAAGGTTTTGTTTCTAAGGAGCTCTCGGATTTCTTCGGCATGGCTGTCCCAGTCAGCTTTTGTGTGCGCGCCTGGAGGCATTGTGTGGTCAGCCAGAAAATCTGGAGATTCAATAGCTGAATGGACATAAACGATCTTTGGGCATAAGCTACCGGAAAAAAGTCAGCTCAAAGGCTCGACAGCCTGGTGGGATCCCTAGAAAAGTTGCGGGGTTCGTGAACTTTCTTCGTGAGGCTGAAACATGTGGTAGATGCCTGGCTTTGAGGTGTCCTTTTGTCTGATTGGTTGTACTTCTAGTTGTTCTTTTGATTGATAGGCTGACGGTTTGTGGGCTTGCAGGAAGTCCACCTGCATGATGTCGTGTCCTATTACCTAGTCGCCTGGTTGCCTTTGCGCCTCAGTTCCCGATCGCCTACCTGGTAGTTGACAAAGGTATGGGCCCATCATTGCAAGTTTCTTCATCGGCCAGCAGTCAATTATGCTCTTTGCGCTTGGCATTCATACAGCGGCTTCCTTGGGATACATTACAAAAGTTATTATTAGCATTCTACCCGGGGAGAGAAACGGATTGGAGCTGGAAAACTGAGATGCTCGATACTTATGCGGGGTATTTACCCTATGCCTCACTCGTGTGCATTGTTGCAAAGAAAGAAAGAAATTGTCCAGACCAAGCTGCATCGAGAGCAGCTAGGCCGGTTTGGAAGGTACATTGCTCTCAGGCCTGCTGAACCAGCTTTATCCCAGGTATATGAGAGTGCTTCAAAGTAGGGTGTAGGTTCATTTGGTAGAAAAGCTACAGTGTGTAGATTAGAAATGACTCTTGAGTTGCCACTTCCAGGAAGTACCGTCAGGAGCTGGGTCTGGTGTGCCGCTGCATCAAGGTTGCTGTATGTGTTTCTATACATCCCAAAACTTCTAAGGGTGCGACCCCGAGTAACTACGTCACTATCATACGGAAATCCCTATTGTACATACACACTTCGTAGTTACTAGGAGGGACACCGAATGTCTCACATCAGCACTGCGGTTCAGAAATGCGCACGTCGGCCGCTTTCACCGAGGTTAGGCCTAGTTTTGAATACTTTTTAGATTTTGGGTTGCGTAAATTGCCAAAGCGCTCACTGACTTCTACTGCCTGATAGCAATAGCGACGACTTAGCGCTGGTTAGTAGTAGCTTCGCAAGGTGACCTAGTAGGGTGCTGGCCATATCCATAACCAAAGGCAATACTATAAGATGCAAGGTAGGAAGTTCCACGCCTTTATCGACCACTTGTTTGAACATGATATATGATGTATGGTCAGAGTGGGTACCTTTGATATGGAGAGAACACTATTTGTGCAAGGAACTGAGCTGCGAATGCGCTCTTTCCACTCTTCCCGATCGGGCCGTTTCCTGATTCATACACGTGATTGCCATCTATCCACCAAATATATTCAAGCTCTTTCAGCTGCTTCAGCATTTTTTCATAACGCTATTGCCCTAGGTTTTGTCCTGGGTCTAGATACCTCACTTTGTTTGTTCATCATGAAAATCTCGGCCGCTCTAATTTCTTGCTTTGCTGCGAACGCAATGGCAGTATCTTGCCGACGCTTTACTTCATGCGCAGGGGTGTGTTTGCAGATTCACATGTCGTAAACAGAGAACTAAGCGTCATAGAAATGCACACCTGGAATCGCCGATGTTTGCAAGGAGATTAACTACATTCAAGGAGGCGACGTTTGCGCTCGTTGGAATGCGTTCTGTGAAAGAGGCAGCTGTGTAAGCAAAAGCATTCCGTATCCCTATTAGCCCAGTCATCCATCTACTATGACTTAATATAATTGCGGATATGATAAGGGTAAAAAGAACAGGTCTGCCAAAAGTGCAGAGTGCGCTGCTGCGCCTAAACCAGCTATGAGCAAAGTGTGCGAGGTCAGTTTCCAAGTCTGTATAATTGGTATTCCTACGGCAGATCAAACTCGCTTGATGTCAATATATTGAAACTATACGTCGTGACATCAGCTCAGATGCTCTCCCACAGCATGTTCATATAGTGTTCATTTGTTTCAAGTCAACATTCAATGACTATTTGTAGTAAGAAAAAATTTGACCAGATCTCTGTCTAAATCTCCTTTCATTATCATAAATCGCTCAAACTAACTTAACAAAGAAAGTACACAACTCTAAAGTCTTGCTTCTACTGTCGCTGCCCCTTGCGACTGATTCTGCTCCTTTCCTTTCGTCCTCAGCGCTTCTTCGAAGATCTGCATAAACCTCCAAACATCGCCAAACGTATTGTACAAGGGCACAGGCGCAACCCGGATGATGCCCGGTTTCCTCTTGTCGCACACGACACCGTTCTCTACCAGCCTTGCACTAGCCTCATCAAACATATCTTCAGGCAGCAGAACGCTAAGTTGTGCGCCACGGAAACGCGGGTCCATAGGAGTAATGATTTCGAATGGAAAAGCGCCGTCTTTGATGTTTCGCGCGGCGATCTGAGAGAGGAGATGTTCAGCGTAAGCGGTGAGCAGTAGTGACCTCGAGCGCAAGTCCGCCATAGAGGTCTTTTCAAAAACGCTAAGTGCACCAGACAAACAAGTGAGGTCGACAATCGAAGGGTTGGAGCACTGGAAGCCTTGTGCGCCAGGCGTAGGCACAAATCGGTTATCCATCTGGAAGCGGGAGGACTTGTCGTGACCGTACCAGCCCTTGAGACCCTTGTAGTGCTCGTTGTTACCATGCTTTTCGTGTATGAAGGCACCGGCGATAGCGCCAGCTCCTGCGTTCATGTACTTATACGTACACCAACAGGCAAAGTCGACGTCCCAGTCATGTAGCTTGAGTTCGACATTGCCAGCAGCGTGCGCCAGGTCCCAACCAATCGTAATGTTGTGTTTTCGTGCGTGTGCAGTAATTGTGGGAATGTCAAGGAGCTGACCACTGTAGTATTGGATGCCAGGCAGCATTATGAGGGCAAGCTCATCAGCGTTCTCGTCAATGAGCTTGAGGATGTTTTGTGTAGTCATGCTGTAGCCATCGTCTGGCTGCACTAGCACCATCGACTTCTTTGGGTCCAGTCCGTGCCATTCAATTTGCGACTCAATTGCATACCAGTCGCTGGGAAAAGGCCTCCACTCGCACATAATCTTATTCTTCTTGTCAGTCGGCTTGTAGAAAGCCGCCATCATCAGGTGCAAGTTAATGGTCAATGTGTTCATTGCAACAATCTCTGAAGGCGATGCTCCAACGATGCCGGCCATTTTTCTTGAACACTCAGCAGCCATATCTTGATAGGGAGTGATTGGCGAATCTTCGAGGGCAGTGAAATGGCCGCCCACGGCTATAGAACCCCATGTCTTGAGGTATGCGTTCAAGTGCTCACCGACAGCTTTCGGCTGGAGGCCTAACGAGTTGCCGCAAAAGTATATGGCCTCGTCGTCTGCACTGGTCGCTGGCTTGGCCGTTTGCGCGTCGTCTTTGAGGGTTTTTCGCTTGAGCTGTGCTTTGCTGGGAACGATGAACTCTGGACGAAACGTATGCGGTATTTCGGTAGTTTCGTCGAGTGTTCGGGCAAAGTCCAATGACTCGGCGTTTGTGGGCCACTGTGGCTTTTGTCCTTGGCGGAGTTGCTTGATCGCACTGGAAACGTCCATGGTGATTGATCGAGATGGAGATGTGTAATGAAAACTCTTGTTGACGATTGATTGAACTGCTTGTGGATTTTGAATGAGAAACAGACGTCTAGATATATGCTCGGCAGTTTCACTGACGTCTTGCAACACCTGGCACAAGAACCAGCATGCTAAGCACTAGTCTCCGACCTTCTTGTTTAGGCTATCCGACGATCTTCCGTCGCGCCTCCGTCTAGCTTCCGTCAAGCTTCCGTCCATCATCCGATCCGTCACGTCTAGACGTTTCGTAATCGTGATACCCGTTCGATTCAGCAAAGTGGGCCACAATGGCTTTTATGGCTTTATGATAAATGCGGCCTTCGCCGCCTCTTGGAGTAGACCCATAGCTCATAATCTAGAGAAAATTAGTGCATTTCGTTCTGTTCATAATGAGTCCTCACAAAATTCTTACGCTTCCCTCCCTTTCTGCGCTACCAGAATATGGCATTTCTAGAAACGGGTTTCTCCCAGCTGAGCCTCCGTTGTCTCAATTGCCCCAGGCATACTACCGACCCTGGGAACAGATCATAGACAAGCTTCCTCTCCTCATCGAAACACAGCAGATACGGCAACAGGTTGATGAGTTGCCTGTTCTCGATACATCATATCTACGCGATGAGGCAGAATGGCAAAGAGCTCATTCAATGCTAGCTGTCATCGCCCAAGGGTACATTTGGACAGGACCTGAGCCATCAGAAGTAAGCGCAACAGCTTGACTGGAAGTGACGACCAACAGCACTGACCAAATACACAGCGATTGCCGCCTGCGATAACTGTTCCTTTCCTTCAGACGGCTGCGTACCTCGAGGTACACCCTGTCGCCACATATGCCTCGCTGAACCTATGGAACTGGAAGCCATTGTCCGATGACGCTGATCTGACCCAACCGGAGAATATGGTTTCTTTGCACACAGCTACTGGTAGCGATGACGAATCATGGTTCTTCATTATCTCAAACGCTATGGAGGCAAGGGCTGGTCCGCTCATCGAGACCATGCTCGGCGCCATTGACGCCGCTGAGAAGGACGATGCTGCGACAGTTGTAAACGCTCTGCAGTACTTTGAGCAAGGCATGGAGAGCATTGGAAGACTTCTGGAACGTATGGATGAACGATGCGATCCTCAGATGTTCTATCACACCATTCGGCCATTTTTGGCTGGTAGCATGAACATGGCCGCTGCCGGTCTGCCAAACGGTGTGTTCTATAATGAAGGCAATGGTAAAGGCACATGGAGAGCATACCGAGGTGGCTCCAATGGTCAATCATCCTTGCTGCAGTTTTTTGACGCAGTGCTCTCTGTGGACCATTCAAGAAGTGGTAGCTTTCACGCAGAGATGCGTGGATACATGCCTGGACCTCATGCTAGGTTTTTAGATGATGTTGAATCCATCGCCAATATTCGCAGCTATGTCGACGATCACCAAGACAACGCTGTCCTTCTTTCGGCCTTCAACAGAGCAATCGCAGCCCTCAGTGGCTTCCGAGACAAACACATTGCTCTCGTTACAAGGTACATTATCATACCAAGCCGCATGGGGAAGCCAGTAAGTCATATCAACAGGGTGGATATAGCTTCTGCTTCTACAAAGATGGCTTCGGAAAAGCCAAAAACACAGGAGCTAGTTGGTACTGGAGGCACCAAGCTGATCCCGTTCCTCCGGACATCAAGAGATGAAACCAATGAAACGAAGGTCACGCATTGAAGCCTCGAATCCGAAGAGCGTTTTGAATCTTCTGATGACGAACAAGGCTGCCGTTAGTCTATGGAAAGAATGCGTTGGCCATCTGTTGGTCATGGATAGGAAAGAGCGGTATGTCAGCCACAGATGCACCATCGAGATTATGAGTGCCTGGCTGAAGGAAATCCTGGAGACCTTGATCATTCTCGCTTGGCCAAGACAGAGAGAAGAAGTCAGCATCGTAGATAGTCCAATCAAGCGGCCCTTGCGCTGGGAGATTCTGTTGACTAGTCTCCGTAGAAGCTAGCAACGAGGGCCCCGGTCGTGGCTGATGATCATCCGCTGGGTGTGCTTGAGGGGCCGACTCGGGTGGTAATAGACCAAATAATTCAGAGGAAGCCTGCTTCCGCTTTCGTCGCAGATGGAGCTCCCTCTTCTTTGCATGTGCTGTTGTGATTTTGAGCAGAGACTGAGCAGTATGTGAGTATTGGCGAGCATGGTGATCAACTCGGCCAAAATAGTCCATGCAGGCAATGCCTTCTTTACAGGTATCCTCCAAGACAAGCCCAGAGTCTCCTAGAATACCGACAGCTAACACAAGTGTAGCAGTAAAGAGCCAGGATCTAGCACCAATCAGGAGACAATCGTTTCTTCAAGTATAGTTCAACTTACACTACCAATGGCATCCTGCGAGGCAGCTGATCTGTGCTGATCAAATTACGCAGTGTATCAACTAGTACTGACGCAGCATCAATTGCTGCGTCTGCGTATTTGCGTTTCTCTTGATGATCAGCTGGTGTGCCTCCACTCTTGAGCGAAGCGCCCATGTACTCATAGAGCTCGTATATCAGGAATGGCCGCGTAAGTAACATGATGCCATAGTAATAGGAGCACAGTGTAGAACAAGCGCCGATTGTTGCTTCACGAGAAGGGCGTCTGGCCACAACATCGGATAGACTGCTGAGCCATTTGGATGCCCAACCCTTCAATTGCTTCGACACATAGTCAGCAATCCGTAGAGATATCCGCTTGCGCGAGTACACCTCAACCACCACACGTTCGATTATCATGAAGATTTGCACGCTTGCATCCAGTACATTAGCACCAGAGTCTGTCTGCATTTCCTCGGGAGCTGTGTACTTGACAGTGCAGTCAACATCGGAAGTGGACGGAGGTCTACCTAAGACATTGCTGCATTGCGGCACAGCGTTGGTTAGCGTGTGGTACCAGGAAAGGGTCATTGAACATACCTGTGTCGCATTAGCAAATTACTCAAGATTTCATTGCGGGCTTCTACGTAGCGAATCTAGATCGTTAAGCTTACCTGATGAGTTGATCAACAACGCGTAAACTCTTCCATATGCGATCCCGAACCAATCTGATATTGTGACCAAAAGATGCATTGACTTCGCTTCTGTGGAGACCGATCGCATAAGCAGTTCGTGCAGCCAAAGCTAGTGATAGTCAGCCGGTAATCTGGAACTAGTCACATATGCTGTCGCTCACAAAAGTACAGATATGCGCCGTTTGGCTGAGAAGCGCGGAGCATAAAGACAGCTACTAGCATGAAGCCCTGTACTGTCGACACATTCATATTACTACACAAGAATTTCTGCAGAATATTGAGTGCGTGTTTAAACCAGGCTTCTGCTTTGTCTTCAAATTCGTCCTGGGCACCAATGGCAAGAACCAGATAGAAAACAGCGGCGGCGGCATCGTCCGCGCTGGAGTTCTGATTGCTCACCCAGTGTTTCAGCTCGGGCAATAGGTCCTCGCGTTGGAATAGTTGCACAAGGCCACTGCTAGCTACAGTGTACTCTGAGACCAGAACATCCACTTGATGGAGCTCCACGGGTGGACACGGTTGTTGGTCGGCTAATGCGGGACGCGTAATTTCGATGATGGGATCCCTCGCGGGCTGCACCGAGACTCCTGAATCCACCTCGGATGTAACAAGATGTTTGACCGTTTGCAGAAAGGACAGTGGCGCACAATCGCCAATGAAGATGAGTTTGCCTTGTGCATCACGGAGGATACGACCTTCCAGAGGTACAACTGTGTCAGCTTGTTGGTCGTCTCTGCTCAGTGTGGGCGACAGTGATGTCCCAGTTTGAGCGTTGTCATGCCGGTATCGTGGACGTTGAGGAGTGTTTATTCGGACATTATTGTCTCGATTCTCTGACGTATGCCCTACTGAGTGAAGACGACGAAAGGAAGGAACCTCAGTACGAATGCCTGGATTGGGAGAGCCTCCGGCAGAGTGAACTTGGTTTTGTTTGGATGGGCTACTGAAGGCACATGTAGCAGCGTAGTTCTTCCGTATACAGTATTCGCATGGTAACTCGCCGTTACATTTCACCTTTCTTTTTCTGCATAGATCGCATGCTGCTATGACGCGATCAATACGACGTCGTTTGTCAGATGGCGCTGCCAGCTGATCTGTTAGTGGAGACATTTTGAGCTTGCGGCAGCTGAGGCGCGATCGTGGACAGTCGGGAACGGAATGCGGTCGACGGAGCTTCCGTGGTGTTGAGACGGGCGTCCGACGTGTCGGACCCCAAGTAGCTTCGGCTTGCGGCTGCTATTGGTGGGCTTGGCATGTCTTCAGCCGAAGGTGCGTCATCGGCTCGTCCGGATTCCGGCGGAAGTCGGTGAATCACTTACAGATGTCTTGCAGGCTATGTTCTGTTTTCGGATCTTGTATTACCCAAAAAATGTAAAATGAATGGGCAAGCCGAAGGGACCAGATGGTCCCAACGCGCCCGAGGCATATCCTCTTTTCAATTCCAACACTAATGTGCACTGTTACTTTGACACGATAAAAGTAGCTGATTGAGTTGCTTGGTCAGGTACGTGATAATCACTAAATATATCACCATGTAGCCATGTTCTCGCACCCCGGAGTGATACATATGTAGCAGTATACCATGAAGAAGATGCCAAGCTAATCACGCTCGATCAAGTCTCGCATAAATGCGCTAATGGCATACAATTGGATCACGTTTCGTGATTGAGATGTAAGTCAACAATTCTAAGCAGAATCATTCACTGGAGATGATACTGCTACTCTCGTGGGCTCGATACACGGGCCAGAAGTATTACTATTAAGCTCGCCGATGAGATGCAAGGGTATGCAACAAGGGAGTAAATCTTGGTCTTCTTTTGCACTTCCATCAATTAGATTAGCGCTCTCTCAATAAAGCATATATTGTATTCAATGGTACAAACGAATGCACGCTGGACATCTTTTTTGCTTCACAAGAGAGCTAAAGAACAAGCAACAACTTGTCACGTAGTCTAACTATCCAAAGTCATGGTGTCTGCCTCTTTGAAGCTGGTTGCCACCACAGATGATTGAATAGATCACAAAAAACAACCATCTTCATTTTCAGAGATGGAGTAGTGCTATTGGTTCCACTGTCAAGATTGTACATATGTTGCACAACACATTCTTGGCTTACGTACTCACGATCAACATGACGATTACCATTGAGAAATCCTTTAAGGAATATAGGGCAATTTTCACACGTACATGTCGCATATTAACACCGTAATCTTACCATTCCCTCATAACATCAAATTGATTAGTGTCTCAGACAAGCATGTCCAATTACTCCCACTTCAGTCCGAGTATGTAAGCAAAGCGGGGCAAATCAAGCACCCCTGTCGAGCGCGTCGATCGTCTCCCAATTGGCGCACTATGACGTACCCTAGTTGTGCAACACGCCATGCAACAGCAGCCATAATCAAGAATACGCAATGTTGGAAACGCGTAACAGGGTAGAAGGGAAGGAGGAGGATGCGGGAAGTAATTGAAGTGTGATGTTATACTCAGCCGCATCCTTTCATCTCGTCACATTCTCTCAACTCTCCTTTAAACAATCTATCAACCCCTGGTCAACACTCCCAGTCGCAAACTGCATCCAACACAACGCGAAATCGATATCAAGCCATCTCGCGCAGAAACGTCGAAAGAGAAACCAGCAATGTCTTCCAACCACCTCCCGCTCCTCTTCACTATCCCCCCATCCAACCGCCATGAATTCCTCCTCATCGACACGAGCGCAAAAGTCTCTTTCAAAGCGCTAAACAAACAAATCACCTCGCTCATCGCCCAGAGCCCAAACTGCACCGAATGTACGTTTTCCCCTGCATGCTTCATACTCTCTCCCCCCTTTTTTTTGTCTATCAATCTTCTCACACCTCTAAATTCTTGCATACCCACAACATGTTTACCGTTCAAAGAACAAAACTAACCCCACCAAGTCATGGCCAAGCACAAGTCCAAAGACGGCCCAGCCGAGCAGATCCAAGAGTTCAAGATACACTGGGACACGAAGAACCGCGATGCCAAGTTGTGGCCAGAGTATACCATTGTGAACGAGGAGAACTTTGGCGCTATCATCGAGGTGCTGCGGGGTAATCCCACTATGGGTGTTTTGGAAATTAAGTTGGGTAAGGATGAGTGAGAGAAAGAAGAAGAGAAAAGTAGTGTGCGATCTTCACAAGTAATAAATTCATATAATAGTTCGACCTTTTCAGAACTCTCTGCCCATTGCATTGATGTGTTGCATGCACTACTTTCATATAAAAACGTCATACCCTTGTGTTGCATCCCCAGCATCAACATGATGTATTTGGTAGCACCCTACGTACGATACATAAGAAAAGAGAAGACTCCATCGTCATAGAGCCGTGTAGTTACAATGAGGAAAGAAAGTCGACGCACTAGTTCCTCCAGCGCGTCGCGCAAACCAAGTGGAGGGTATCCGTGTCGCGAGCAAAAGATCCAACTATGATCCCAAAAAAAAAACGCCGATTCCTAAAAGGACGCCCATGCCATGATAGCTGTCCCAATGCGCCATAATTGTTGTGTGGAAAAAAGTCATGGTTTCGGTGACTTGTCCGTTGGCTCAGATATCATCTGTTGCCAGTGCATGAGGTCTCGGCTCAGAAAATCCATCATCTGAGTTGTACTCAGATCCTTGAACTTGGCCAGCTCTGCGTCGTCGTCTTTGGCGTCTACATTAGGTGCTGGATTTGTCGGTTGTACAGCAGGCGCAATGTTGATGTGCTTTTCAACGATAGCCATCTCGACCTGTCGCTGCGCTATATAGCTTTGCATAGCCCCCGCCGGCCTTCTTATATCGTTCCAGGAGAGTTTCTGGAGACGCCAATTCTTGCCCTTGGTGGGCTTGTTCCCTGTTGTCCCATCACTGCTTTCATGACCATTGCTGGTGCCGTTTGTAGCAGTCGCTTGTGGTGACTGCGCAGCATCGTTCTTAGGCGAAGTGCCATTAGTCGCGGGAACTGTGTCTCTCGAATATTGATTCCGTCCAAGCCGGCCCCGAGACTTCTGTGGAGGGCGTCCGCCTCTTCGTGGGACAGGCGCAGGCTTGGGTTCTGTAGCGGGAGGCTCAGGGGGTGTGGTCTCGGTCTCTTGCGGAGGCAATGTTGGTTCTTCTATGACGGGTGTAGGCACGGGCTCTGGATCTTCAGGATCTACAACTATTAGCCGAGAATTTTTCATGGAGTATTTTGAGTCCTACCATCACCCTTTCTGCGCTCAGCGCGTCCTTTTCGCCTATTGGCAGCTTCGTTACGGTGGTTTTCGCGCTCCTTGTCGCGCTGCTCCTTTTCCCGCTGGCTCTTCGCCGCGGCTCCGCGCGGTTTCTGTTTTGGTGCTGAGGCTTTGGTGCTGTCGTCCTCGGATTCCAAAACGGGGGAATTGCTTGGTGATCGGGAACCTGTGCGCTGTCGTTTGACTTCTGGTTTTGTCCTATGGCAAAGCTTGTCAGCTAAAGTGCCAGTAGTTTGTGACTCAGTAGGCGAGACGTACTCTTCGCTATCATCACGACTTCGCTTCTTGCGATTGCCATTCTCTGAAGATGCCCCGCCTTCGTGCCTGCTTTCTTCGAGTACTTTTCGTAGGACCTCATCTTCGTCGTACGCAGCTCGGCTGTTCATAGTGGACCTGCGCTTCCCAAAGGAATCTACACTGGCTCTGTTGTTCCTGTCCTTATCTTTGACTGAATTGCCTTCGGATTCTTTGGAGACGGACGATTTGCGATGCTTGCCGTGTTGTTGGTCGTAGACAGGGAGGTAGCGGGAGTATTTTTGACTGTTGTGACATTCTCATTAGCTATTTTTTCCCCTGTTTGCGACCGTACGGTAATTGAGTAGTAACAGTAGAAGCCATAGTGACCACGCCTGAACGCGGTACGAAAGATGGAGTAGAGCAAATACGCACCCTTTTGGACTCGTCGAGACCTTGTGGAGATCTTTTCTACACTCCTCACAAAAGTATTCGTCTGGGCTGGCAGCTTCATCCATGATGCCCACGCATCCACCATGTTGCCATACTTTGCAGACGTCACATTGAATGAAGAGACCGCCGAGCTCGTCAGCCTGAGCCTCCAAATCAGCCAAGGACATGCCTGGCTTGATAGTGTCGGATGGGGGGCCCGGGTAATCTTGGTAACCACACACGCATCGAGTGACTTCATCCTCCTCGGCTATCTCATCGTCGAGCTCGTCGTCGAGCTTCGCGGGCTCGTCCTCGTCAATGTCGTGCTCGCGCGTTCGTCGGCGTGTCAAGGGCGGCTCGGGCTGTGCATCGTGAAGTGGGTCTTCGGGCTCTTCCGAGGAGAGCGAGTGCGGAGTGGAGGACTTGGGCGGCGAGGTCTGTTTGGCGTTTGTTCGTGACGCACGATCGGTACGTGATGATGAGACGGAGGATGAGGAGTTGCTGTGTGTTGCGCCGCTGGGTGGGGGCTGGGTGGTACGAGCCCGCGATGAGCGTCGCGGCGACATTGCGTGTATCGCTGTCGAGGGCGTCTAGATGCGATAGCTAAGGACTACGAGAGGGAGCGAGGCGGGAGCTCGCGAGCCGGGCGGCGTTGGGTGCGCCAGCGAGAGCGTGCGGCCGGGGTAGGAGGCGGCAAGAACGAGCAGAGAGGCGGAGGGGCCGAGGGCAGCGAGAGAGAGGAGAACAAAGATGGGGAGGGCCCAATGGCAATGCGGGCGGAGTCGCGCAGCGGGCGCTCTCGAGCGGGCGACAGTGGGCGTGTACGGGAGCGCAGCTGTGAGGGAGCCGGTGCGGAGAGAGCGGGCCAAAAGCTCGACGAGCTTTCAAAGGGCGACGCGAGGATGGAGGATTGACGACTGGAACAGAATACCAGCTTGCGGCCGGAACATGGTCTGGGGCTCGAGTGGGTGTCTGGAGGGCTGTACCGGGGCAATGCAGTGGGAGAGACCGAGCTGCCAGGACTCGATTTTACTCCTCACGCTCTAGCGTAGCGGGCAACGCGATTTGGGGTCTCATCTGGCACGAAGCGCCAGCCGTAATGCAAGGTCACGTGACGCACCCACGCCGGGGGCCTCGCAACCCTGCCACGGCGGCCAGCGCCCACACCGAGCTGGCCGGCGGGCTCGGAATGCGCAGGGCGGCCGGGCCTCGAGGCCGTCTGCTTGCTGGATCCATCGGACGAGTGTCTGGAGTATAGAAACGGTGAGGGGTACAAGATGCTGGCAGGTTGGGACGGTGACAGAAGTTGCGATCTGTTGCCGATGAGGCAGTCACGCTAGCTTCTTTTCGCCCGAGGTCCCGCCGCTGCATCATCGTCACCATGGCCCTCGTCTGCATATGCACAACCGCCTTCTTCTCCGCCACGCAGGCTACTGGTCGACAACCGACGGCGTGCCGAGACTGCGTCCAGCCTGCGTCGCGGAAAGTGGCCCTCTACGACATGCCACGGACACGGTAGCTGTGACGGTCCCCATGCTTTCACTAACAAAATAGTGCCGCCAAGGAAAATGATTAGCAGTCACGGGAACACGGCTCGCACACGCGAACAGGGTCAAGGCTTGCTGTGACGCTTACGACCTCTCTGCGAGAAGCAAACGAACGACCGCGGCCATATCACAGCTGTTCTGCTGGGTTCTAACAAGGGGGCTGGCAACATGCCGTCATTGCGGTTTCACATGGGCCCAGCCTCGCGATTGGCGCGTCGAGATTTATGCAAGATATGCGAAAAGTTCAATACCCACTCACTATCTAACCCAAGACATCCCCACCTACAGTCCTTTGATCTTCTCCTCCAGCGCACGCTTGATAGCTGACCTGGTCGTTAGCATCTGCCTCACACTAGGAATGATAGCCCAGAGTACTTACCATTGCAGCTGTCGTTGGCGTCGCCAAACAACATCTTTGTGTTTTCCATAAAGAACATTGGATTCGGCACATCGGCATATCCACTGGCCATACCGCGCTTCATGATGACGACTTGCTTGCTCTTCCACGCGTGCAGAACCGGCATGCCTGCGATTGCGCTACCTGGCTCCAGAGCGATTGGGTTCACCGTATCATTTGCCCCAATTACCAGCGTAACGTCCGTATCCGCAAAATCGTCGTTGATCTCGTCCATTTCCAGGACAATGTCGTACGGAACACTGGCTTCGGCTAGAAGAACGTTGCATTGACCAGGCATCCGACCTGCAACCGGATGAATGGCAAATCTGACATTGACGCCCTTTGCACGCAGCATGCTCACAAACTCAGCCAGTCCGTATTGCGCCTTAGCCACGGCCATTCCGTAGCCTACTACAATGATGACGTTCTCTGCGTTGACAAGCGCGTCGGCCGTTTCCTCGGCCGTAGTTTTGGTTATCTCACCCTCGACCGCCGACTGTGTCTGGGCCGTTGGCGCTATACCACCGAATAACACGTTAGTCAAAGACCGGTTCATGGCTACGCACATGATGTAGGAAAGGATAGAACCGGACACTCCAATGAGTGCGCCAATGGTCGTCAGCAACGAGTTGTCCAGCATGAAGCCTTCGGCAACGAGCGCAAAACCCGAATATGCGTTCAAAACCGTGATAACTACAGGCATATCGGCTCCACCAATGGCAGCGGTCGTGGTGTATCCCTTGATAAATGAAAGGGCAGCGTTTCCCAGGAGACATGCCGCACCTATCATAGGTGCACCTGGTGCGTAAGCTAGGAACGCTCCCATGGTCGCAAAATTTGCCCCAAGAAGCGAGGTGTTGATAACATGCCGACCAGGCAGGGTCAGTGGTTTCGAGCTCATCTTTGCGGCCAACTTGAGGAAGGCGACAATCGATCCAGTGAATGTGACTCCACCGATGAGAACACCCAGATAGGCAGAAACCATGTGGAGAGTCGAAATTTCGCCAGTGTGCTCAAGAACGCTGCCAATACTGGTGAGAACGGCAGCGAGACCAACAACGGAGTGCAGCGCTGCTACCGTCTGCGGAAGAGATGTTGGAGTGATTCTCCGTCCGATGACAAGTCCCGCGATTGTGCCAACGGTAGCCAAACCAGCGAATTGGGTCAGCACATCGGTTGTGAAGCCAACGGCTGCCAGCGATGCAAGGATACCAGAGAACACACCGAGTATACCCAGGATGTTCCCACGACGAGCCGTCGTCTGTGATGCCAACCCTGACAACGAAGTCATACACAGGAGGCTACTGACAAGGTAGCCTGCCTGGACAAGCCCAGCCATGCCAGTGGAAGCGGCGGCTATGTAGCCGCCGCCGAACAAAGCTGCGGGGATAGCATACAGCCAAGGATACTCTTTCGGGTCAGTGGGGCGCCGAAACATATCCAGCATCCTCTTCGAGATTACAAAGCCTCCAGATACATTGACAAAAGCGAGTAGAACCGACAGGGCGCCGAGTGTTTGAGGAATAGTTTCCGGCAGGTACCCGCCACCCATGACGAAAAGACCTCCTACACCTACCATTCCAGAGATTGCGTTGGTTACGCTCATCAACGGGGAATGCTAAATTTGGGTTCACAGCGTTAGTGATTTGTGTGTTGCTTGATTTCCGTAGGAAGATCACGTACCAGTGCTGGTGCTACTCCCCATACAACGCGGTATCCAATCAGACTGGCCAGAGCGAATGTGAAGGCGTTGGACATGAACAATGGACCAGTGAGCTTTCCGAGGGCAAGAGCAGTGGTCATACCGGCGGTCACGGTTGCTACCTGTCTAGTCTGGGTCTGCCACGGCGTTAGAGCGACAACATTGGCGGCCTGGTCGGCGGGTGACGGAGCTGGCTTGGCTTGAACTGGTGGAGGAGCAGGGCGCGGCGCTGGGGGCAGAATTTGGCCATTGTAGGTCACAATCGCTCCACGAGTGACTTCGTCGGTAAGATCAACATCGAAGTACTTGTCCTTCTTATCCTTAGGAGTCAGTGAAAGCAGGAACTTGGTCACGTTGTTCGAGTAAAGAGTGGACGATTGAGTGGGCAAACGAGATGGAAGATCGGTGTAACCTATACAGGGAATCAGCAGCGAACACCTTCATCATGCATCATCACCCACCGATAACATTGACTCCTTCGTATTTGATCAGTTGTCCAGGAACAGTAGCTTCACAGTTGCCACCAGCCTCAGCGGCCAAGTCAACTACGACAGAGCCAGGTTTCATTGCACCGAGCATGGCCTTGGTGATGAGTTTAGGGGCCGGTTTTCCTGGGATCAGGGCTGTGGTAATGACGATGTCGACCTCTCGGCACTGTTCGTAGAAGAGTTTCATTTCCGCTTCGATAAATTCCTTGGACATTACTTTGGCGTAACCGCCCGCACCAGATCCATCCTCTTTAAAATCGACCTCGATGAACTCGGCCCCAAGAGATTGAACTTGCTCACGCGCAGCGGAGCGAGTATCGAATCCACGGACTATGGCTCCCATGCGGCGGGCCTGTTTTTGGTGTTAGTGATCTTTCTCCTTGGACTAGAAGTGTACTAACAGTGGCGATGGCACTCAAACCCGCTACACCAGCACCAATGACGAGAACTTTACAAGGAGGTATTTTTCCAGCAGCAGTAACCTGACCAGTGAGAAAGCGTCCAAAATGGTTCGAGGCTTCTAGAACAGCCTTGTACCCAGCAATGTTTGCCATGGAACTCAACGCATCGAAAACTTGAGCTCGGGAAATGCGAGGAACCATATCCATGGCAAATGCAGTAGCCTTTCGAGAAGCTAGACGTTCAACAGTTGGCTGGTTCTGCATGGGGTAAAGCATAGAAATGACAGTAGCACCTTCTCGGATGGCGTCGACCTCAGCATCCTTGCCGTCGATGCTGAGCGCTCGCACTTTGAGCAAGATGTCGCTTTGTGAGAAGACACTTCGGCGATCTACAGTGTGAGCACCAGCCTGTTCATAAGCCTCATCTAGAAACTGAGCCTCTGCACCCGCACCCCGCTCAACCAAGACCCGCGAAAAGCCCTTCTTGAGAAGGAGTTTCACATTCTGTGGCGTAATGGCTACACGCCTCTCGCCAGGGAAACTCTCTTTGGGAACACCAATGGTTAAGTTCGCATATGGGCCTGCAGAAAATGGCGGTGAGGTAGGCAGTTCTTCGTCGTGCGGCTCCGGTGCATGGGATGCATAGCGCGCAATAGCAGTAACCTGCGAGACATGCTGCTGCAGGGACAGCGGGAGCGGACGGCTGAGGCTCCGTACACCAGTAGTACCAAATTGGATCTTGTTGTGCTTGGAGCGGATCTCTCGTCGAAACACCGACGTTGATCTGACGACTGGTGGCTTCAAGGCAGCAAGCACGCTGCCCCGCGGCGGACAAACGGCTGTCCTGCACCCAGCGAGACAGTTTGCTGAGGACCTCATGCTGTCTGGAACGAGGGCGAGCAAAGAGAGAAGAAGCCCGGTACCCGCATCTGCTGGCAGTTTTTCCCGAAAAGAATGGCAAAGCTGGCAGTTGAAGACTCCCAAAGCGCCGTGTAAGTGAGCACTGAAGGTGCCACGGTTTTCAAGTCACCCATCGAGGTACATAAGGGGTGGTACGTACCTTTGGGCCGCGTCCCGCGGATACATTGGCCATGATTCCTATCGAATCAAATGAAACGGGGGATCAGCTTCCCCGCACTTCAATCACTCCCCTCCCTGCCTGACACCCTACCCCACGTTTGAACCCAGGTTCCCGCACCCCCTCTTATCGTACCACGATGACCCCCTTGCGCTGTCCAACGCCACCCCGAGCGCTCCAAAAAATACAAGCCGTGTCTAAACCCGGACGCATCGCTTTTTCGAATTCCCATTGTTCTAGAAGCGCGCGACGATGTGTGTATACAAGCAAGGCGAGCGTACCGTTCCCCGCCCGTACCATCCGATCACGCGCTGTGGGGCACGCGTCCCGAGACTCTGGGCTGCTAATACTCGCTTTAGAAGGCTTGGAAGCCCTCCTTCCTTGTTTGGCCCAAGGGAGCCTGACGCGCTCTTCTGCTGACATAATGGCTACCCAGGCTTGCGCGGTAAAAGTCAACCGCGTTTTGTTTTTGCAGCGACCTATTAACCGCATCGTGACTGATACGCTGCCAAAGAAAAGAAGTCACCATCGTGCTATTGCTCAGCGGTTTCCGAGCAGCAGAAAAAAATCACTTGAGTAATTGGAAGCATTCACGACTCACTGGAAAGGCACATTTGAAATTGGTGAAACCAGTATTGTTACATTACGACTACGACTATTCTTAACGATTTTAAGGAGTGACTATGCGACGGGCCAGCGAAAACCCAATGTAAAGCCAAATAGTTATATGTACAAGTATGGGATCAGGAAATCCCATCCATAAAAAAACCCTACCCAGAGACGATATTATTACTCATTAGCATCCCACTCATGTTTCGTGAAGTTCGGAACATCAGCAGTCGAGTTGTCGATTAGGGAATTTAGATACGGCGGCGACCCCAGTTGAAGTTGGCGTTGACATCGAGGTCGAAGAGGAAGGACTTCTGGCAGCCCCACTTGTTCTGGGTGTTGACGCTGATGTCGAGGTCGGCGTTGATGGAGGTGAACTTCTTGGTGTAGAGACGGCAGTGGGTACCGAAACCGACACCGTTCTTCTCAAGGTAAGCAGCCTGGAACTGGACGCAGCCGCCCTTGTTGAAGCCCCACATGGACATCCACTGGGCGATGATGCCAGCCTTGCGGTTGGCCTCGTTCTGCTTCTGAGCATAAGCAGCGCATAGGTCGGGGTCGAAGGGACCGGGGATGGTGATCTGGCCCATGCAGTAGGGCTGCTTGTTGATCAGCTTGTGGCCGCAAGGCTGGGGCTTGCTGCAAGAAGGTGGCGGAGGAGGAGTGTAAGCCTTCTTGTTGTATCCGTTGGAGGCGACAATGACATTCTCGAAGCCAGCCTGGGTCGAACCAGTGTTGGTAGCAGACTCCTTGGTGACGTCCTGACCCCAGAGAGTGCACTTGAAGCGGGCAACAGAGGGGGACTTGTCGCAAGAGCACTGCTCAGGGTTGAACTGGAAGTTGCGCTCAATGAAGACGTTGAAACCAGTGCAGGTCTTGGTGTCGTCGCACTTCTTGGCGCAGGTAAGAGGGTCGTAGCTGGTCATCTCGAAGTATCCAAGGTATCCGCTGCCGGTAACCGAGCCGCTCAGGTCAGTGAAAGCGTTCTCCCAGCCCTCAGGAGTCTTGGCAGAAGTGGCCATCTTGTGGTAAACAGGGTTCTTCTCGAAGGCTTCGACGGTGTCGGGAGTGGTGTTAGGAGCGTAGGCGTTGGGCTGAGCAGCGCAAGGGTCAAGAGGGTTGATGAATCCACAGTAGGTGCCGACCTCGATC
Organism: Curvularia hawaiiensis; assembly: GCA_026262405.1. NCBI lineage: Eukaryota > Fungi > Ascomycota > Dothideomycetes > Pleosporales > Pleosporaceae > Curvularia > Curvularia hawaiiensis. The sequence continues at coordinate 146,664 of JAODYC010000040.1, forward strand.
TCGGTGGCACAAGCCGGGTCAGCAGTGAAAGCCCAGGTGTTGGTCCAGTCAACTGGAGTGCAGGATGATGGGGCCTGGTTGGTCGACGACTCGCCCTGAGGAGGCAGAGCACTGCCAGGAACGGGAGCAGGAGTAGGGGCAGGTCCCGGTGGGGGGTTAGGACCGTCCTTTGGGGGTGGTGTAGGACCAGCACCTGGACCTCCTCCGTAGACCGGGTTAGGTGGCGGTGGTGGGCTGTTGTCGCCGTACTGGGGCTGGGGCTGGGGCTTGTTGTATGTCTGGGCTGTAGGGTTGCTCCACCAGTTCCACCAGCCAAAGGTAGGGCTGCGGGCCTCGAGATCCCTCTTGGCCTGCTGAGCGGTAGCAGGGCCGGCAACCTTTGCGGCGGCGGCCTGGAGGGCCTCCTTTTGGTTGTAGACGTTGGGCTGAGCAACAACACCGACCTTGGGGCCCTGAGCAACGTTGTTGGGGATGGCGTCAAGGGCATCAGCGGAGAAGCCCTGGGGAGCGGGCGAGGCTACGACGAGGGCAGCCGTAGCCGCGAGAAGGTGGTAAGAACGCATAGCGAGAGAGCGTTTGGAACGATTGTGGAGAATGTACTAGATGTGAGAACGATCGTAGAGGTGGTGAAGACCAGTGCTGATGATGAGGTGTTGAGCCGTGTGACCCACGGTCTTATATACAAGAAGTCATGCTCAGTTTTGACGCCTCAATTATCGACTACTGATCCGAATCCATGTCATGAGTGGAGCCACAAACATTGCCGGTAGGCTCGGTCTTTCTTGTGGCTGGACTTGGTGGCTGTAGCTGGAAGCACTAGTTTGCTGAACTTTATCGTTAGCTCCGGATGAATTGTCATACCTGTAGCGTAGTCGCCGCACGCTTGCAGAAGCACATGCAGGTACAGAGACAATATCACCGACTAGATACTGTTGTCACGGCCTTGACAATCAATCTGTGTTCCCTTTCGGCAATAATAGTTTGTCCTGGTTTTGGAGGACCAACTCTTGAAGGACGTTGACGCGACAGAATCAGCAACAGGGGTGCGATAGGGTAACGTTTAGGACCAGTACAGCGGCATTCCACTGTCGGAAACCTTGCGATCAACTCTTGCGGTATCCCTAGTGTTTGCAGCGTTGTTTGCTCCTGATTTCGTCGTGCCGTCGTGGAATCGAGTCATGAAGCGAAAGGCTAGCTATTTTTGCTCGTTCGGCTGGTGTTTCGGGGACTTCAGCTAGCCGAAAGCAACTAGCCGACAGCCCGCTGTTTACTATATCGATAGTTTCCTTCAGGGGTACAGGTATGTATTTCCCTACACGGGTACCAGCGAGCCAATTCGGGATGCAATGTTCAGACTAACGTTTGAGCAACGATAAGCTTTTTCGACTGGCCCAGGCCAGACTGTTGCGCACTCAGCAGTTCGCATCTCGGGAGTCATGTTACAAGTGCACAACTAGAAAGATGTGCACTATATGATGCCGTGCGAGCAAAAAATAGTAGTAAAGCGTTTCATTCCCCACATTGTTGCCTTTCGCCAAGTCTCGGTTGGACAGCCGATTTTCAGCTAAACCTCGGGGCTATATCGTTAAAGCCCCCCATGTGCACATGGGTGCGTCACAGTGGGTTGTGACTTTAGCTCACCGGACCAAATCACGGGCACCTCGGCCGTAAGTGTTAGGCTGTTGTTCTAGCTGTTGTTCTAGCTGTGGCGATGCAGGACCATGAGCAAAGGGCGAGTGGCTAGAACAGCTCCCCAAGACTTTCGCCGTGTTAGATGAGTGGCTCCACGACACGTTGTCAACGCTGAGGCACTCGACCAGCACATCGGGACTCGAGAATTCATGCAGGGCGTCAGCTTGTACCATGGTTCATCTGCTGCGCTAGAACTTTTGTTATGAACTCGGTCTTTGTTCCGTCGCACTCGGGTTCGGGTGTAATAGAAGCGCTGCTTTGTCGACTCTATCCAGCCCAGCGGATGTGGGGCAGATCGACCTCACAACGCTTCTATGATGGTGGTCCAGCATCATTGTGTGCTGGTAAGGCCGCCGATGAGCAATGTCAGCGGCGTTGGGCGCATCAGGCCCAAGGAGGTGACAAGGAGAGGGTGGAGTGGATCATTCGGGTCTCTCGTAAGTCGGACGCTAACGGCTCGGTCGATCCCACTAGTTGACACTAGTCCCACTTCGCTTGCCTCGGCCTTGTGGCCCCTTTACCACCATCAACCCCAACAGTAACAACGGCGGCCACCTTCTCGTCATGCCTGTCTGCTAACGGGCATCCGTCTTTCCCGGCTCTGTCGTCAATGAATCTACCTGCCGCTTCGACCCTCTTCACGGCACGTGGCTGAATGCCAGATCACGTATTCGCCGAGCATCTAACCACCACGACTGCGTCATCAATTTGCATAGTTCACGACCATGTGTACCAAAGCACCCCTAGATGTACTATTCATTCGTGCCGCCGCCTTGCTTGGCATCTCTGGGTCGACGACATGCAAGCCAAACCCACCATCTTGCTACAGCGCCCGCCGAAACCCGAGTCCGAGAGCGCGCAGCTTACCGTAGTTAGCCGTTCGAGGTGACAGATGTGATGGCGAAATAGGCATAGTTCCAGGAGCAAGAGCCCTGAGACGTCTATTTCTGCTTACAGTAGGCGAGCACTTCTCCGAAGTGGCCGAGGTCGATCTAGGTCCTGGCTAAGGGCTTTCTCAAAACGGAACGAGCGCACCCACCTTTAGGTGCTATACTACGCAGTACGTAAAGAGAGCATCATCACGGCTCCATGCTTGAGCATAGCTACTGCCTGCTCTCTTAGCCTACATCACCCCTGCATCCCGTTCAGATCGGTTGTGCGCGTGTTGAAGCCCAGATCGTGCATGGACGCAGCACACAGATGTCTGCTAAGAGTTGGTTCGCATAGGGGCACGCCCTGTGGCATCCTTGCTTACATGTGTGGCTGTCTCCGGTCCATACCGCCACTCTATCCCACTATTTGAATTACTAAAAGAGTTGAAGATCTGAGTTTCATCGGGCGCAAACTTCCACCATTAACACTGCCCCAATCACCTTGGCACAGTTCTGCTTGTCAGCATTCCGAGTCCGCAATATCTTACATCAACCCCGATGTCAGTCCGGTGCGCTGGCTTGGAGTTAGTCATGGCCTCTATTCGCCAAATTTCTGGGTCATCTGGATTGCTCTGTATTCCGGCAATGTCTAACAAGAGTTATCTGCTGCAGAAGCCGCGTACATCTCGTATTCTGGTGAAGCGGTGCAAACTTTGACTCTTGTTGCGTTTTTAATAGCTCGCAACTGTCTTGGTGTGTTTCGCCGCACATCCACGTGTTTGTTCGGTTCTGGATTACGAGGCTGGGAGTACGTGTTGGCATATGAAGCTGCAAAAGGAAGGCACAGGTACCTCTTGGTAGCTCTTCCGTCAAAGTAAACTTTGGCGCCTTTTCTAATTGGTTGCAGTCACTGCCAGGTGGAGGATAGAAATACCTGGCTTTCCAGGCGTGTAGACGCGTTCGAATCATACTAATTCGAATACAAGGTGAAGCGTCGTCAGTCTTTGCTTAGAGATTCGTTCATCGGCCTGAGCAAACGCACTGAATGGCCATACTGGAGTCAGCTTCTGGTATCTTCACGCCGACTTAGCTGGGGCAAAAGCGGTTCTCATACTGGCTCGGCAGCGAAGGAATGTTGGTGTCGAGCAGAATATTACGTTATGCCTCTTACTCAACTGTCCGCTCGTACAGCACGGCAGCAACATGAAACTCTATAAACGTCGTATATCGAATTACCCGGAGGCGAGGTGTATACTGGAAGCTTAGAGCTGAGGCGAAGCGAATGGTAACAGTGGTTCGATTAATGTACATTCATATGTAAGGAGATTGGAGGACGACTGGTTGACCAGGTGTTTTCCCCACTTAAACTTCCCATAGTATGCATTCTAGTACTGGGAACGCAGGGGTAAAATAAGCAAACGGTTGATGGCAGACCCCGGTTAAACCTCGCAGATTGAATCGGAAGACAATGGAGCGAGGGTTTGCCAGATGGCATATTACCCAATTAAGCGACCCGCTTACCGAGCCGCCATATTGCAGAATATATTACAACGCGCTAGTCGAGACCGTGTTCTGTAAGCACAGCGCTTGAGTACCTCGGAACTTTGGATATGTGTTTTCTTTTTTTTAGGAAACGAGTATTGCCTACATCATCCGTTTGTCGGTTGGTCCATGTTGTATATGTACCTATGTACATGCCATTCCGCATCAGCTGACCAGTATAACCTTTGATCCCACATTCAATCGCTGTCTGGCCGGAACACGGCCGACGGTTTATTTTTAAGCGCTGCAGCAGACGGCACAACACTATGATGCAGGTCCAGAGCTTGGTTGTGGAGATCATGTCAATCTACCTGGGATTGAAGCTTTTCGTATCGTTACTATAATGCTTCACTGCGCCTTTCTAGGGTCCTGGTGCATACGCCACCATGGAGACGCTGGTACTCGCTGCAGAGCACATACTGCAATCCGCTGATCATGGCTCAAAACAGTGTAACTTTGACTTGATGCTCAGTTCCTCTTGGTCATAGGCTCGTATCCGGCAATCCTGCTCTAGTCACGTTTCCAGTGGTCTCGATCCTTCAATCTAACGAGCATCTCGAAGAACCTGGTCCAGTATTAAGAACATGGTAGTCTTAATACCGAATGGCTCTGGGTCTGAACCTAAAATTGGATACTATACCTGGTCATCCAGAGGCCACACTACCTCCAGTCGTTCATATTGGTAGTTCTGGATTTGGTATCGAAGCGGAGAAACAGGGTGCCTGAGAGGGACGACGTTTTGAAGCCGCGGGATAATGGAGTAGTATACCGTGATCCGAGAAACCAAGTATAAAGACAACGTTGTTTCCTTGTCTTATTCTTGAACCATCACGGATCATCCAGCCCCTTCACTTTCCAAGACTCACTTCAGCACAACAGCTCGCTCGACAATCTTTTTTGTCCTTTTTTACGATTCTCAAGATGCACGGCAAACTCGCTGCTCTTCTTCTTCCGGTGCTCGCTGCAGCGACTCCAGTGAAGCGTGGTGATGCTCCCGACCCAAACCAAATCACCATTGTCGACACGACCTACTCTGGTAACGGATGTCCTCAGGGCTCCGTGTCGACCAGTACCTCGACCGACAAGACTGTGAGTATTTCTCATACATAAATAAATAACGATTCCACTGCACTGTGAAGGATAAGGAAAAAGAACTAGAATCCGTCATTATTCCAAACTCTTACAACCCACTGACATTGATTTTTTTTTATAAGGTCGTAACCTACGGCTTCGATGCTTTCCAGACCTACATCGGTCCCGGCACGGTCCCCGCCGACCGCTCCAAGAACTGCCAGCTCCACCTGAACCTCAAATACCCCGGCGGCTTCCAGTACGCCGTTGTAGACGCCACGTACCACGGGTGGGCCCGTCTCGACGAGGGTGTCACGGGCAACTTCATCACGACCTACTACTTCAGCCAGGATGCGGGCAAGACGCAGACGACGCGCATGTCAGCTGTCGGCGGCGGGGCCCTCGCCAACGGCCAGGTCTACACCAAGACGGATACGGTCGAGACGACGGCTACTATCTGGAGCCCGTGCGGCCAGAACGGTATCTTGAACATTAACAACCGCATTGCGCTCACTGCCAAGAAGTCGACCCAGGCAGGTGAGATGAGCAATGATGATGCTACCGTTGCTTTTACCCAGCAGCTGCACGTTGCGTGGAGGAAGTGCGAGGCTGGAAGCGGAACCGGTGGCAGCGGCAGTGACACGATTGGCATTGGTAACCCCAATGTTGAGCTTGACTTTGCGTAGATGGTTGGGTCATGGACTGGAGGAAGGTGAGGTAGGGTGGGAGGTGTGAAAGATGGTGGTCATGGTGACTGTTTTGGAACGTGTAAATAGTCAATTTTGTCGAGTCGATGTCGCTATGAATTCACGCATCTATTTTGATGAACACGCTGTGTGTTGTCGAGTTAGTTACATGCATTGGGAATGTTGCTATGATGAAATCTGAAGAGGCGCTATTGACGATGGAAAAATATATCCATGCGTCTATCCTTCGTGAGCGTTGTGAAAGAAGAATGGAAGACAGGTAAAATGTGCACTTGAAGAATAGAGATGCTACAAGCCATTTGGCCTGATAGCCAGTGTTTGACCAAAATCATTGCGGTACCGCTGGAATCCCTAGAGTGCTAACATGTGGCAATCGCACATGTTGCGGAAATGAGAATTGTGCCGAGATGCTGAGAGAAAGACGTCTTTTTCGAAAAAGGCATATCATGAATAAAATGCAACTCCAACGTGAGACCGAAAGCATGAAAACTACTGAGACCGGCGTCTATCCTGGATCGAGCGCAAGACCTCGAGCCACCCACCATCATCAATGTCGTCATCCCCTGTAATTTATGGAGAGAGAAAATCAGGAAGCCGAAGAAAATCAATAGGTAGCCATCATGTACTTACCGTTGTGCGCAGCCACAGTTGTGGCTGGTCCTCCGCTATTGACGACAACGACGGGGTTACTCTCGACGACGTGCACAGCCAATCCATTGCCTGCAGATGCAGCTGGGGGATCTGAAGAGGGATTCGCAATACGAATGAGAGTGATGCGTATGCGATAAGTGCCCACCTGACGGATCACCAGCTCTGGGAAGCGCATGTAGCCGACGCCGTTTGGATCCGCCATGTCCATTGAGGCAATACAGCCATCGGCTTCATCGTCACTGAAAGGGTGAATGGTATCGAAGATTCGGCCGGCGAGCAGCGTGTTGAGAAGGCTGGGGTCTGGGGAATCGGACGAAGCGGAACCAGATACCAGAGCGGCGACAGCGACGAGGTTGGCCGACTCTGCAATAGCATCATCAGCGTCGGCGTTTGTGGTTTTCAACCGTACAATGATTGAGCCAGCCATGGCTTGTCCCACGTGGGCAGTGCGTGGTGGCTGCACCACGATATCCATAGCGTACCGAATCTCGTCTGGTGACAGAGATGTTGGGGCTGATCTTGAGTTTTCCGATGCACGAGCGCTTGCAGAGTGATGTCTTGAGCGAACCGATGTGCTCCCCAACTGCCTCGGCCTTGCAACGTCAGCCATGGAGGATGCAGCGCCAGGTACCCGATGGTGGGATTGTCCGTTGAGTAACTGGGCAATACGGGCCGATC
>JAODYC010000040.1:153985-177331 GCA_026262405.1 Curvularia hawaiiensis
TCGTCGTAAACCCCTTGGCATCTGACGGAGCTGAAGCTGTTTTGCTTAGCAGAGTTTCATGGAACAACTTGGACCAGGCCGATATCAGCTCTGATATAATGGTCGAGGACAGGCGTTGGGGGGGGTTTGGGTTAGATAAGGACTGGAAAGAAAAAAGCACAACGTGGCTCGGTAATGACAGCAGGTAATGACAGACAAGAAATGGCAACCAAGGGTGACGCCATGGAGCTACTACCAGGCGATGTTGGATCATGAAGATATAGGAAATGAAGTCGGGCCACGAGTCAGACTAAGCCATCCAGGCCGTGTTGTGGAGGGCATAGAGCCGACCCTCCGTCATGACGACAATGGTTCAGCAAGCGTGACGAAAGCCTAACGGCTGAGCCCTTTAATCTCGTAGACAGGTGATGGAGAGCATCAAGAACAGCGACGAGTAATAATGAGGCAGAATATAGACCGAGATGATGCGGGCAGGGTCTCCGTGTGGGCCCGCCCGAGCCCCACGCGCGGACAGGTTCGGTGGGGCCGGGGAGAGAGTTGTGTGGCCCAAACGGGCGGCGTTGTCCATGCGGCGGCCGTGAAGAGACAGATTGAGGTCCAAAGCGGACGAGCAAAGAAGAAGTGAGGGTGCGGAGGATGTGGTGCAAGTGCAGCAGAGGGCGTTGCAGGTAAATTGACGAATGTGATGCGTCGCACGAACCCAGCGTGCCATGTGGGCGACAGGGATGGTGAGTCGGGGGCATGCGAAGGCAGGAACGGCACAGGCAAGCGAAATGAACTGCTCACCTTCTGGCTCGTCGCACCTGCTCTGCCTTATCGTCGCGAAGGCACGCAGGACCGTTTAGCTGCCTGCTGGCTGTTCTGGCTTCCCCGGTTTTGTGTCGGGCCCGTTACACAATGCCGCCGCCGTCGATGGAGCGCGATTACGGCCGTCGAGACGCCTTGGACGTGATGCGATGGATGCCTCGATGCCTTGCTGCGACACGCCCGTCGTGATGGTACGTACGCAGCTGCAAGGGCGCTGTTTCGGAGCCAATGTCCTGCTTGGATACATCCATCAGCCATGCGTTGCCCTCGAGGCCGCCGTTGTTCTCAGTGCCACGTACTATGTATGTGAGTTCCAGTGGATAACGGAACGCGGCGATTCCGCGATCCGCCGGCGATCAAGGACGATAAGAGGGACCGTGGCTCGATGGGCAGAGCAATGCCTGTGAGTACCAGACGGTGAATAGGCCGTCTTATACAGCGCCCTCGCGTGCAGCGCCCGTCTACATCGCTCTTGCCTCTTGGAGTGGGCTGCAGCTGCCCCTTCTGGCTTGCCGCCTGCTTCCTTCCCTTTTGCCAGCCCAGCCCAGGACAGCTCATCTCCCCCCGTGCCTACTGCGCGTCTGTCTAGTGCAGCCACCATCGCCATGTCGGCCGTCGAGTGCAACCACCTCAACACGGCCTGCCACGGTGCCCAGCGTCCCGTCCATCACTTTGCGGCTGTCATCTCCGATTGCCGATCCCACTCCACCTCGACGGGACTATCAACTACCGAGCCGTCGTCTTGGATCCAACCCAGCGGCCCGTACAACGCCGTCCACCTGCTTCTTCACACCATCTCCCTCAGCGACATCAACATCAATCCGCTTGCATCGCAATCATGCAGACATCGTGCTTCTACACGCATCATCGGCAAAATTGACGGCTACAGGCAGCTGCTACATGATATCCTGGCCGACTCGATCCCTCTGCAGCACCATCCTTACGTCAGATGCTGCGCCTTTCCCATTACGCCGCTGTGAATCTCGTTGTTACGCACACCGCATCTGCATCAACTCGACGGCCTTGGGCCACAGCCGGGTCCATGTCGACTTCCGAATCCACTCATCAACGACCTACCTGTTTTGTCAGTTGACCTTATGTTAGCTTGTGTAACCTCCAAGTCGTCCACCATTACTGGCGCAGTTTCTAGTTCAGCCTCCTCTGCACCCCTGCTCCAAGTTTGGCCTTCAATCCAAGTCTGTAAACCCGACTTGACTTGACTGTCCATTAGTGCGGCCGGCCGGCCAGAAGACGCACACACTATGCCACCTTGGAGTTTCTGGACTTGGTTTGTTCGACATCAGTGCATGTTTGCGAACATGGGAACATGGCAGGGATAGCCTTGCTTTGTCCTACACTCATCTCCTAGGAGAAGCCATACTAGTTTCACGCAGCAAAGGGCGGTGATGCATTTGCAGAAGCTCAATGCAACAATTGACATCCTACAAGCGAGCCCACTTGCTATTTGATCGCTAGGTACATAGTAGTATCGGCGCGGGAATCCCGACAGTCCCACTCTTGCTAGACGTGTCGAGATACCTGCATAGATCTCCACTCGCCTCACCTTTCCAACGCCCCGAGACTCTTGCCAAGCGCCTCTGAATACCTGATTCAGTATCAACCTTTCAGCCCCGAGCCCTCTGTATCGAGTAATGGATAAACTCAATGAGCCTCGCTTGCAGAGTGCTCACTTCAGTAAACCCCCCTTTTGAGCATAGAATCGGTACCTAGTTCATCTCCCAGCAGCATCTTCCACCAGAGCGATCGCTCGGATGCAATACTTATGCACATTGCCAAGTTGTCTGCAAAGAGCAAGTTTCCCGAGTCATAGGCTACTTGCATAGTCGTTGTGGGTACGAACCAAGATCGCGAGCCTCACCCTGGTCGGATTTGCCTAAAATTCTAAGCACCTGTTCAACCATGGTATTGGAATCGAATCCAGTAGCGAATTAGACGAATCCATGGCCAGGAAATGCGACGATATCTTGGAACGTGGTCGAGTGCAGAAATTAATCGATGGTATCACGTTGTACAAACCGCTACCCTCTCAGATACAACCCGGACCCTGCAACTTGGCTGTGGTATTCCGGTAATCCTCATACTTCTCGAGTGGTAAAGCTGATGGTCCATCAGTGTCCAGCCGTGCCTGCGTTGAATTTGGCCATGGGCCTTCGCCATGCACAATATCAAAAGAGGAACGACTAGAATCCGGAAAGGCTAGGCACAATGCACACAAATAGCTCATTTTTGTCGACCAAATCATATGGCCCTGAAGGAATGTGATTCACTGGAGCCACAAAGTCGGTTCTCACTCAGCCGCATGTACTGCTGACAGTCCGGCCCAGCAATTACGGTTAATCCCACTCCTCAACTTTCAATCGAGCAAAATGCCACTTTGCGGTCTTGGTTGGTCAGATACTTCTCTAAAGCTCATCAACACCCGTTGGTGGTGGCGGTCGCTTTATGATTTTGCGAGTCTGCTCATACCAACGACTTGAAGGGAAATATCCAGGATGTTTCAGTATTGGCATCCTTTCATCTCCATGGCTCTGAATGAACTACCATCGGCTACTTAGACCTTTATCGTTACGTAATTCAAGTCTCTGTCTAGCGCATGCGCCCACCAGCTTCGTTGTGATCCTTCCAAACTGCAATCACAAAATCGGTCATAGGGGCCCTTGTTTCGGTATCAAAACCAGCTCCATTAGGTCATTGCACAGCTTGACAGCTACTTGCGGTAAAAAGCGAGAAAAGAAAAGCTAATGATGTGACTGGTGTGAGGCGTGTTGTCCATGTCAGTAGATAGTGGCAACTATTGGGAGGCTTGTGACGAGACTTGCGAAGGCTTGGAGTATCACACTGTGCGCAGGATCGCGCTACGCCACCGAGCGCCTTCAGGCGGCTAGGATGCCGTGTCAGGGGAATTCGATTTTCAGCCTGCTTTTCAAAGCTACAATCAAACACGCTACGACCCTCGAAAAGAAGGAGCCAAGGCTTTCCTGTATTTTGATAAATCTGTTTATCGGAAACGGTTTGCAGCATCTTCTGCACACATGAACGTTGATGTCACGTGTACACAGTACTACCCCTTTCGACCCACCTTCCCAGCCACCACCTCTGGCGTCATCCTGGACGCGACGACCAGATGGGAAAGCACAAAAGTCTATTATACAGAGCTCCTGGTATAGTGCGCGACATGAGCCGCTCAGTATTGCTTCTGTTCAAAAGCATTAGTATACCCCAATAGTTCGAAAGGGAGTAGTTTTGCAGAGCACGCTTTTTGGTGATGAAAGCAAACGTGATACAAGCGCCCCAACCAAAAAGATGTTTGGGCAGCATTTCTGCACTGCCGGGTTGTATGCGTGGCACATACGATGCTGCTATCAAGTTGGAGTCACAGAGTACAAGCATCGTCTAGAGCACTGAACGGCACAATGACTCAAGGAAGTTGTACAGAAGTCGCTTTGAACCAAACACCCATGACCGGAACTCTACTTTAACAAATTGGGAAAAAAAAAATCCTGAAGAATAATTCGGGTGCAAGTTTGCTTCATCGTTTTGCCTCGATCCAAGTCAGAGCGCCATCATAGTTTCCTTGTACATTACGAGACAACAAATACCATGAAGAAGAGGATATAGGGTCAGGTGAACCGCGACGCAAGAAAGACATGCATGTCGGTAATTTATGACTCTTTCTCGAAGATGCATTCCTGCAGAGATCATAGAGAAGGATCCAGCTGGCAGGATACATGAATGCATCGCAGATTGGAAAGAAGCTCGATGGAATCGACATGACATACAGAGGCGCGTTACCACACGCCTACCTAGTCTCACCTGACATAGCCGGTATGCAGTCGTCCAGCCTCCTGCATGCTGCGCCTTGTCGCTGGGGCGAAATGTATTGGTTGCTGGTTCCAGTATATGATAGTCTGGAATCTTATGCGCACGTCAGAATGCATAGGTACGAGAGCTGGATTGCGTGAAGCGTGCCGATTCGCGCCTCATGGCACTGTCGTGACACTCTGTATGCAGGTAATCATATAGGACATACAGTGGCGTCTAGGCTTCAGGTAACTCATGTCCAATGGTCTACCACTGCCCTCGCGCGAGTGACAGCCTCATCTGGTGCTCATTGATACAAGCAAAACGTAGCGATCTATACCAGATGGAGGGGCAAACTGTGCTAGCCCCAACCAGGTGTTAGCGCAATGGCTGCCCCTCCAAAATTTTAGTTAGCGCGTTCTCATTGCAACCCTCTGGAACCATTGACGCATCGCAGCTACCCCACATTTGGAATGCAGCAAAGCCTTGCGAATATTTGTCGCGCCAGACTTTTGAATTTTTCTACCACTCATTTGACGAGGCCGCTGGCGACTTGCTCCTCTCCTTTGACTCAGACGCTTTTGCCACACACCGGCCCCAAGCGTGCTTCTACCCTGCGCGCATTCTCCTCTCAAGTACGACTCCGCACCCAATTCGCGGCGCACTCTTACACGAGACCTACTGCATTCGACCACGAGACAAAGACAGAGGCGTCAACCCTCCCGTCTCTTCGGCAGTATTCCCAGATCAACTTAACACCCTTCAAACCTTTTCCAGATCTTGACGCGTCGGCGCGGCCAATAGTCACCATGGAAGATCTCACAAACACACTGTCGAAGCTTGGCCTTGAGAAGGTCCCGCAAGAGCCTAACACATACCCCACCCTGAACCCCTTCGACATCTACAGGAGCCACATCACAGAGTTGCTCTCCTCCGTCTCCGGCGTGGACAAGAAAATAATATACCCTACATTGGCTTGGACTGCGAAGCCCGAGCATGGAGATCTGCAATTGGCTGTCCCCGCGCTTCGTCAGAAGAAGAAGGACATGAAGGCATACGCACAAGAGTTGACAGACGCTTTCCCAGAGTCGCCTCTGGTCAAGAAGCCAATTGTTACCAACACTTCGATTGGCTTCTTCTTCAAGCCCGAAACCCTCACCTCGCTTGTCCTACCCATGGTCCTCAAGTCCAAGGAAAGCTATGGATTCAACAAGAGTCTGGGCCTCAAGGACCCATCCGATCCCTCCTCTGGCCCCAAGAAGATGATTGTCGAGTTCAGTTCGCCCAACATTGCCAAGCCGTTCCACGCCGGCCACTTGCGAAGCACAATCATTGGTGGTTTCCTTGCGAACCTGTACGAGGGCGCGGGATGGGATGTCATTCGCATGAACTATCTCGGAGACTGGGGAAAGCAATACGGTGTGTTGGCTATTGGATTTGATCTGTACGGAAATGAGGAAGAGCTCGTCAAGAACCCTATCGGACATTTGTACGATATCTACGTCAAGGTCAGCAACGTCCAGCACAATGAGGCAGAGCAGGTCAAGGCTCTCAAGACCGAGGTCGCAAAGCTCAAAGAGGAGGGCAAGGACGCATCTGAGCAAGAGAAGCAGATCAAGAAGATTGAGGAGGAGGGCATTGATGAGCAGGCCAGGAAATACTTCAAGGGAATGGTAGACGGTGAGCCCAAGGCTCTGGGTATCTGGAAGCGTTTCAGGGTGAGTTCGTTTGCTTTATCCGTTGCTATAGCTTGTACTAACGAACCTAGGATCTGTCGATTGAGAAGTACAAGCAAACATATGCCCGATTGAACATTCACTACGATGACTACAGTGGAGAGTCGCAGGTCAAGGATGAGAGCATGGAACTTGCTGCCAAGACCATGTGGGAGAAGAAGGTCTGCCAGGACTCAGAGGGTGCCGTCATTGTCGATCTCACACCACATTCCAAGAAGTTGGGCAAGGCAGTCGTCAAGAAGAAGGACGGCACATCGCTGTACCTGACGCGAGACATTGGTGCAGCTATCGAGCGTGACGAGAAATACCACTTCGAGTATGTACCATGATATCGTTTCAAAGACGAGGAAAAAGATGCTAACATCTCGCAGCAAAATGATCTACGTTGTTGCCTCACAACAAGATCTCCATTTGGCCCAGCTCTTCAAGATTGAAGAGCTCATGGGAAGGAAAGACATTTCAGACAGGTGTCAACACATCAACTTCGGCATGGTCCTTGGTTAGTGGTAACCTCCTTTGTTTCATAACCGATCCTCAAGCTAACGACATTACCATAGGCATGTCGACCCGAAAAGGTACCGCCAAGTTCCTCGACGACATTCTCCGGGACGTTGGCGACAAGATGCATGAAGTCATGAGGACGAACGAGACAAAATACGCCCAGGTCAAGGACCCAGAGCAAACGGCAGACACGCTCGGTATCTCAGCCGTCATGGTCCAAGACATGAAGGGCAAGCGCATCAACAACTACACCTTCGACATGGACCGCATGACATCGTTTGAAGGCGACACAGGTCCATACCTGCAATACGCCCACGCACGTCTCTGCTCCATCTACCGCAAGGCCGTTGAATCCGACCCTTCGCTGGCCGAACTCGATCTCGCCACCGCTGCAGACTTGAGTCTCCTCCAGGAAGACAAGGCCGTCGAGCTCGTCCGCCAACTCGCCAGCTGGCCCGACACCTTCATCAACACGCTCAAGACACAGGAGCCCACGACGGTACTCACCTACCTGTTCAAGATGGCCCACGCGCTGAGCAGCAGTTACGACCACCTACAGGTTGTAGGCTCGGAGAGGAATGTTCTGATTGCTAGGCTCGCACTGTACGTTGCTGCTAGGCAAGTTCTGTACAACGGTATGAGGATCCTGGGGTTGAGTCCTGTTGAGCGGATGTAAAGAAAAAAAAAGAGGGAAAAAGGACATGAATAGACTATGATGTGATGTTATTGATGGCATTGGAAGATACAACGAATAAGACATTTTCTTTTTTCTCTTCTACACGCATTTGTGGTACATCACTCGATGAATATGACCATTTAACATGCATGAGCTTGGAACATTGTGTGGGGGACTAAGGCTTTTTATTCAGTATTGGATGCTACAATCATGGTCCTTATTCTAGCCTCATGGCTACTGTCTCACACATGGTCCATCTATTCGTGAGTGTGTACCGATAGTGATGAATGAGCCGGCAGCGTCCAATATAGCGTGCACGAGTCCCAGCAGCAGAACCAAGATGCAGTAGCTGAAACAATTGAAGGCGCTACCCAAATTGTTTCCCGTGCTCTTTCTACAATGCCCGTGGGATCGACTGAGCTATGCTCCAGTCCATCGCAGGTCTTGACCATGTATGTTTTTTTTTTCGATTTTGTTTTAGAGTGGGGTTGTATGGTTTATGGTATGTGATGTGGTGTAGGATATGCATGTGGGTTCGGGTAGGTGGTTGGGGAGGTGTTGTACTTTGTACAATGTATAGTTGGAAACGACTGAATGTACAGGGGCTCCGGGGAAATGCTGGAAACAATGCTAGAACGCTAGAAAGAATAATCAAAAGGGTAGGGGGATGCGCCACACACTGAGGTTGTCCGGGTCAGGGCGATGATGACCTTGAACTGCGAATCGATAGGAGAAGAAGAGACCACACATGCTTAGCCTCCCCTCATTTCAAAGATTCTCTTCAGTCCTCGTCTTGAGATTCGACCCACTGCTGCAACAACCCCGACGATGAAGGCGACTCGAAAAGACAGAAAAACGAGACATAATGCAAGAACACAGACGGCCCACCCCATCTCGTCCACTTGTTAGGCGCCATTAGTCACCGGCGGCCCTCCCACACGAGGATCCCCGGGTGGCAGACCTGGAACCTTCTGAGGAGGCGGGTGGGCAGGGTGCGAGTGATGTGGACAACCATGTGGACATGTTGCAATTGGTTCGTCATATTCGTCGTCGTAGTACTCGTCCTGTGGGTCCAGAGATCCTTCGTCGTCCCGTCGGTCGTAGCCGCCAGGTGGAGGGTTCTGGTTGTGAGCAGTATTGTTGGCATTATTTTGCGCCTTTTTGCTCGCCTTCTTGCCCTTGCGCCCCTTCATCCTGGCCTTCTCCAATAGACGACGCTTTTCCGCCAAACGTTTGCGCTCCTTCCTATCCTTGATCTCGTACTGGCGAATAAGAGCCATTGGCGGATGACCAAAAATATCTTCATATTCACAAAATTCGCAGATCCACGGCTGGGTAGGCGGGTTGTGAAAGTTGGCATATTCTTGCTGGATGCGACGCTTGCGGGCAGCGTACTCGTACAGCTTCGAGGCGCTGCGTCGAGGTTTCCGTGGCGGTGGTGCTTGCTGTGGTGGAGGAGGTCCAGTAGGCCGGCGTGCGGTCCCATTGGGAGGGGGAGGGGGAGGATATGCACCTGTCTCATTCATGCTTGGACTGGTCTGAGTGCCCTGTGTAGACACCATTGGGACGTCGGAGCGGACAGGAGGGCGAGCACGAACGCCTTGGGGGTGAGATTGGGATGTGGTGGTATTGGGGTAGGCACCTGGCGGTTGAGAATATTGGCCATTTTCCTGGCCTGGCCAGACCATCTTGTTCGCAGAGTCAGAGCCGCAGGTGAATGTGAACTGCGTCTTGTTCGCGCTAGTCTTGGCAGCTTCCTGCTGCAAAAGGCTCACGTTCTCGTTGCCGTGAGGCGGCGGGGTTGCTGCAGCGTTGGCGATTGCCGTTGAGATGATGCCGCTTTGCTCTGGGGGACCTAGAAAACTAATAGTCAGCGCACGGACTCTCTTTCTGAAAGCGAAGACGAATGAGTTTCCGAGGTGGGACCGTACGTTTACTGTTCGCTTTGGCGTTGGCGAGGGTGCTCGACGTCGTCAAGACGCGTCTCTCTGACCGTCCTGAGCCAGAGCGGCCAAAGCGCCCTCTGCCTGCGCCCGAGATACCTGTTCCAGAAGTCGCGGTGTGTTGAGGTGTAGAGGGTGCCGAGCCATAATAGCGCGCCGCACCATCTCCGTCACCATCGTCGGTCGGTCCTGCCTCTTGGACGTGTGCCACGGCTATACTAGCCAGGTCCGCTGAGAGGCTCGGATGATGTGAACCGTTACTACCCATGTTCGGAATCTTGCGCTTCTTCTTATTATTCGTATTCTCAAACGACTCATAGCCATCCACTGAAGACGTTGGCGAAGCTGGTTTGCGATGGGCGCCCGTGACGCCGGCAACAGGTTTCCCAGAAGCATGTCTGCTGTACGCGTAGCTCGGAGATGTAGGCAGCGGCCCGTTTCGGTCATCCTCATCCTCGTCGCTCTCTACCTCGGAGTGGGTGTGACCACAATGACAGGCATGGTGATCGTTGGTCCCAGTCCTGTGAGGGCGCACTCGCTCATCGGCCACGTATGGGAAGTTGAAGAGCGGGCCTGTGGGGGGCGGATTGTGGGGATACACAATCGTCTCGGCCTGCTCGGGCGACAGGCGAGCGCGCAGAGAGCGGCTGGGTAGAGGGCGAATGGGCCGGTCGGGGTACATGGACGAGGAAGTGTCGGGCGAAGAGCGCAGCGGCGAGGAACGATTCCACTCGTAACCTGTGAAGGAAACAAGCCGTGTCAGATACACGTAGAGCAAACAAAGGTAGCCTCGAACTGGGAATGTGGGTGCAGTGATGTGGTGCGCGACAAGGAAATAGGCGGAGAAGTGGGCAACCCAGGACAACGTCTAGTACTCACTCGCAGTCGCCGCTGCCATGCTGGCAATGCTTCCTCTGGTGCCCAATCAGCAAGGCAGGGTGGCCGGTGTTGTGTCTCCAAAAAAAAAGAACCAGCTATGCTCAAGACTATCCTCGGTCGTGGCCTGGCGTTCCCACGTCAGCGCTGCACCCTCGACCACCGTGACCGCCCAAGCGCAGGGAATTCGTGGCAACTTTTGATATTCCGGGCTTGTGGCGAAACGCGGCGTTGAGGAATCGGAAGCTGTACGCACCTTTTTCGAGGGGGGTTTGTGTGAGGGACAGTACTGGAGACTAGTTAGCGGAGAACCCCTCTATTATTTGCGTGGGATGGCGACCAACGGGATGCAGCCAAAACAACAACAGGACAATGTGCCAAAATCCAACAGACTGAGTCGTCGAGCAGCGAACTCGAAGGTGGTGGGAACGAGTGACTGGGTGATGGATGTGTCAACGCCGAAGACGTGGGATTGGGTTCGCCGCCGTCGCCAAGGCCAGCCAATCCACGCGCTCTGGCTGCTGTGGTGGTGGCCTCTGCTCGCCAAAGCAGGGACTCTACTAGCGCCTCTGGGAAGCCAAGTTAAATCAAGTCGCACATACACAAAGTCGAAGTAACGAAGACAAACAGCAAGGTAGAGGTTGAGGCGGAAGACTTGTACAGTCGTCGGCGGAAGACGTCGACGTCGGCTTGCATGCCATCTCACCACGGCGGCCGTGCTGGTGGCGCTAGCCGGCAGGGGATTGGCGATTACTCGACGTCCACCCTGGCACTTCCACCGCACCCGCTGTCAACCCGCCCGCCCTACGTACGTACTCTTGTCGAAGCTTCTCCCCATTTCTGCATACACTGATCCTAGTCGTCTGCGCTCGAATCGCCCTGTCCACCGCCATAGCCAGGACCAGCAGCCCGGGTTGCAGCCTGAATGATGCCCACGGGCCTCGACCTATGTGTGTTAATTGGCTAGCCATATCACACTCTGACGCTCTTCTAGAAACAAACCCAATCTCCAAAACAGGCCTGGTAGCCTCGTCCAGGGGCTGGGATGTTGTCGCTGTCTGGCATGTGCACAGTGATCGGCTTTACCCCCTCTAGCCATCCCGCTCGTACCTGCATCGCTGGCGCCTGGTGACCCCACAAGCACATGCAAAAGCACGAATACATGCCTTGGCTGTTGACTACAGAATACTTAAATGACACGATATCCGCCTGACGAAAACCATAGTTGAGACCCTGGCTTAACGGTGGCCGTAGTGCTTGGTGGCTTTGGCCGGCGTTATGCATGGGGATAAGCCTCCCGTATCGATTGCCGGCGGCCGCCTACGTCATAACATAGTTCACGGCTAACCTCGTGTCCATTGTACAACCAGCCTTGCATACCGTCATGGCTTCCCCTCACGTCCAGCAGTACATCGCGTATGCCATCAAGGTTTCTCATGAGCGTCAAAAAAATTGTTCTACGCGTAATGCAGCGATGCCCTTGTGATTCTGGCAACACTAGTATGATCTTCGGCTGCAATTTCGGGCCGCAAGGGAGCCCTACTATCCATCATTATGCTATGGAGGCATCCTGCTCAAGGTTCTCTGCCAACATCGAATGAAAGTACCCAAGCGAGAATCCAGTAGTTTTCCGCATGTTCTCACGGTTCTATGAGAAGTGAAGACCACCGAAAGGCCTTCTTCCAAGGCTTCGAAACTTTTGCATTACCATGCAGCATCAGTCATCCACAGAACGCAATACTCCAGATTTTTGAAACCGGACTGTCGTTATCATGTTCCTAAACTCCCCTCGCTGCAGAACACCGAACAACAAGGCATTGTGGACACACATTTTGCAGTAGCAAACAGATCCACCACCTTGTCCGCCAGTACCATGGAATTGAGGAATTTCGCGCCAAAGTATAGAACACTGTAGAGCACGTGAATGCTTTCCAATACCCTATCTAACGGATGGCTTGGTCACTGCCATCTACCCTGTTATGCGAACACTCCTTCTCAATCCTACGTCTCACCGTTCGCATCATCTGCTGAAAATCATGCCCGCCATTGCGCAATCAAGAACAAATTTCGTTTGTCACACTTGAGTGATTTCACTCTCACTCGAAGCGGGGTTGCATATCATTCCGGTCCCGCTCTACGTATGCTCTTACACCACTCCTCTGGTCCAGCGGGGGCCCGACTATCCACGGCTCGCTTCACCAGTGCTCTCAGCAACTCGCCCACTTTTCGCAATATAACCTTTTCCACACACACTGCCACCCTTTCTGCCTCACCCTGAATTTCACACAATTGTGCATCTGCGGCGACTCCAACCCAGCAAAATTGCCCACCATGATGTTAGGATATGACGACACCCCTTGCTACCTGCCTTCCGAGAATTGTCCTATTCGCTATGCATTCTGGCAGTACCGGCCATCTTTTAGCATCAACAGTACCTTTCTAGTGCTCTTCGGGATATCACTCATCACTTTTGTCATTCAAGGCGCCACGAACACAAAATGGCTCGCATTCAGCGTTGCTATGGCCGCAGGTTGTGCACTCGAGGTCATCGGCTATATTGGGCGTATCCTAGCTCACCAAGACATGTTTGCAGAGGTAAGTAATGATGGCAGATAGGGGTAGAGGCTGTGTTGTTGGTATCTCTCGCTCGACTGCTGACACCATCCAGGACCCCTTCCTCATCCAAATCGTCTGTTTGACTATTGGCCCTGCGTTCCTCGCTGCAGGCCTGTATCTCTGCCTCTCCCGTGTCGTCACCACCATTGGTCCACAGCATTCGCGCATCAAGCCTCACTCCTACCCAAAGATTTTCATTCCTTGCGACATCATCTCTCTCATGCTTCAGGCTGTTGGAGGAGGTATGGCCAGCGCTGCCATACACCGAGGAGAGAAGTCGACTAAGGGTGACCGTGTCATGATCGCCGGTCTGGCCTTCCAAGTTGCAACAATGTTCGCCTTCATCCTCATATCTGCCGACTTCGCCTGGCGCACATTGCGTAGCCGAAAAGCACTTTCATTGCCCGGTCCCAGTCAGTCTCAGAACGCAATCAGACAACCTCGGTCATTCATGGCCTTTCTTGTTGCCCTGACGTTATCTACCCTGTGCATCTTCACAAGGTGTGTATTTCGGGTTGCTGAACTGAGCCAGGGCTGGAGAGGCCATCTAGCCACCACCCAAAGATACTTTATCGGTCTCGAGGGAGCAGTCGTTCTAGCATCGGTGTTACTCTTGAATCTGTGCCACCCGGCATTCTGCTTCAAAGATGCCAAGGACGTCAGCGCTGCGCAGTCAAACAAGAGCTGGTTTAGCAAATGGAGGCCGAATTCAAGTCGTGGCGCGGCGAGCGAGAATGAGCTGACGAGGGTCACTACTAGACCTTTTTAGGTAAGAAGGAATAGAAAGGATGTTCAATCCTAGATGGGAACACGAACATAGGGGTGGTGAGCAAAACAGCTTACTTTGAATAATG
Source organism: Curvularia hawaiiensis (assembly GCA_026262405.1). Classification (NCBI taxonomy): domain Eukaryota; kingdom Fungi; phylum Ascomycota; class Dothideomycetes; order Pleosporales; family Pleosporaceae; genus Curvularia; species Curvularia hawaiiensis. The sequence goes on from JAODYC010000040.1 coordinate 167,817, forward strand.
CTTGTTGCACCCAGATGTAATCAGCGGAAGAGTCCTGTTTCTGTGGCTCTCATTTCATCATGTGTCAAAGCTCACTGCTATAATTCTTTAGCTGGTCTGCTTGCTGAAAGCTAATCCGCTTTCCCACTTTATCTGAGCGCTGTCAGTGGTTATAATGAACTCAAGCCCAGACTGAGCCTATTAATAAAGGAATACCAGTCTCAAAACATTCAATATACTTCATATTACACAATAAGCGCTCAGTGACATTCATTCTAGGTGACAGAGTTCCACTTCCCAACGAAGAAACTGAGACTGTCCACCAACTCAACCAACTACCCTATATGCTCAAACTCTGCAACATATTCACAGACGCTTATACTACAGGTCTCTAGGAAACAAGCGGTCACAAAAGGAAAAATTGATATTGAGTTTCGTAGAGTTATAAACCCTGCACTGCTGGCAATCGCCCCGGTTTTTCTTCTTGTCGGCGGGTGAGCTGTCAATATGCAACTTGCCTCGCGAACGAGTAACGTATTTCAAAGTGAAGTTAGGCAACTACATAACCTCTTTTTCAACCACCTTATCAATATCTGAGCGACCTGGTATTTGTCACGGTGTATCTTCCCATCACCTCATGAATGATCATGGCCTACACAACGCGCTAAAGTGTGCGATGTATTTCACTTCACCGACCTTTTATCACGAACCTTTGTCAGATACTAGGGTTCGCTCGACAGTATTTCAGTTTCCTTCTGGCTTCTTTGATTTCTTCTTCTACATAACCTTTCGACTCGTCATCTTCAACCATCCCTCTCCATTCCACTACCACTTGTAATCGCCAATCATCCCTTCCCACAGCAGCTTTATCCACTCTACCTATTGTGTTTCCATCTTTTCCTACCTTCATCTATATCTTCTAACAGCCACTTCACCCACTCCATTACCACTTAAACCTTCAACACCCAGAAAGATCCATGTGAAATCAAACCAACTCAACATGAACCAACCTGAAGACGTCGAAGTCGTCCTGGGCTATGGAAGCCGCTACAAATTCCACTCCGGGACACTCGCGCGCCACTCTCCCCTTTTCGCAGACATGTTGACCGAGCCCAAAGCGGCAAGGCTAAGCCCTCGGGCGCGAAGCGCAGGCATCAAGATTCGATGGATGATCGAACTCACCTGGCTACCCTGTGACAAATACCCAGCGGGCCGTTTCGAGCTAGTCGTAAGTTCTCTGCTCTACCACTCTCCGCCTCCAAAGCAACTCATCACTGACTACTCCTAGACACTCACGAACACAGGCGAGCGGGCTGATAATTGCAAGGGTCTCATCGCCAATGAAAACGGACTCATCCCGCAGGCCCAAAAGTGCTTCGAACACTACGAGTCTATCTTCTACGCGTTCTATGGCAGGGAGCTTGTCATCAATAACTCGACCATGGTCACTGCACTTGAACACTGCTACGAGTTACTCGAAAAATCGGACTATCTAGGCTGCACGAGCTTCGTTTCCAAACCAATCGAAGTTGCTCTGCGGAATTTCGGTCAAGACTTGTTTCGTGCTATTGCCAACACACCGCACGTATGGGTCGAGATGGCAGTTCGTATCCGTAGCGACTTTCTCTTCCATGAATGCATCATACATCTAGTTGGAAACTGGCGGTGCTTACAGCAAGCTCATTCGAATCTCCCAGAGCGCTTGTCACAGATTCCCGGGTTGGTAGCGCTGATTGAGCGGCATCACACACAGCTGCTAGAACGTTGCCAGAGAATCGAGTTGAGCATCGCATCCTTGTACCCGAGCGGGGTCCTGCCTCATGTAGACCACGGCGAACCCGTCAAGCGCGAAGCCTACGCCAAAGACATACTGTGCTGGCTTGCGCTCACGTTTTTCCGGGAGTGGTTCACCCAGCGACTGATCAAGGATGAGGGTCACAACGCCGCTGACTGCGGATACACACTGTACAAGCAACTCGGTGCCGGAGCGGATATGGACATGGATCGCGAACTTCTCAAAGAGTTCCAGGAGGAGAAGTTCCCTATGACGTCCAAGGCGCTCCGAGTCATGGAACACCACCTCAAAGAGATAAAAAACCGCGTCAAGGAGATGGTGGAGGAGCATGGCGTCCTCAAGTCGAACTGCCAGCTCCACGTACAGAACTTTCCGGTCCCGTATTTGACGTGTATCATCCTGGATAAACGGGAGTATCCGTGGAAAAGTAATATGCAGGCGACCCAAGGAGGGATGGAGAGGAAGAGGAAGTATAAGCTTGGGGGTAATGACATTGTTATGCAGAACTTGGATTCGACCAGGAAGGGTAATGAGATGAATGGTACGATTATGGGAGAAGTAGAGGAACAAGGAACAGGAGAGGAAGGAGACCAGGGAGTCGAAGGAGTTGAGGGAGACGACGAGTTTGAAAGTGACGATATGGAGTCTGAAAAGCAGAGAGGGAAACGTGCCAGGAAGAACTAATTCATCCTGTCGATGTGTTCTGCTGTAGGCTACAGCATCGATATGGGATCCGAAAGCAGGTGTTTAAAAACCGGTAATGATAAAGAAAAAGTTAGTTCTTCCGGCATCATGCCCATCTTCAAGCGGACATAGGGACAGAAAGAAAAAAATATGCTTTGTACAGTATGTTGCCGTATATCTACGACCCAAAATGCCAGACTGACTGCATCATACACTTGCTCACGCGTCTTGCTTTCAAGCCATACATGAGCTTCTCATCGAACCATCTGAAATTTCTTGGCTCTTGCCTTTCCTAACGCTCCCTCACTCGTCATCGAATCCTGCTGGCCTTGGTCGTGGTCCTTTTGGTACTACAATGAATTAGCATACCGCTCCATGGCTTGGAAAGAAACACGGAAATCCCCTCGCATCGAAGAGCCTCGTAATATGCGATTCCTTCCTCTCCCTCGCGTCACGTACCTGGGTATGTCAAGGGAATCTTCTGGATGGGCTCCTCGCCCATGTATCTCCGGATCGGCGGGACGGTAACCACCATTATGGGGCCTGCGCAGCCGATGACAATGGAGTAAAAGTATGCCGGCTTGTTGTAGGCAGCCCACTTGAGGTAGCGCAGCGGCTGGCGGAAGAAGAGCGGGGAGGGAGGGACACCGGACATATTGGCTGTGATGCTGCTCGTGTAAGCGCGGGTCTCAGGGGTGCAGGAGCGATGCGCACGCGTACGTGTGTCAATTGCGTATAGAGAGAAAATAGAGGCGCGATATCTGAAGGGCCCAATGCCTCGGTCTGGCGTCGCAATGGCCGTCAAACACTATGTCGTGAGGTTAGCTGCTTGTAGCTCAGCGAACCCTCCCGCTCACCTCCAATCGGCGTCCAGCGATTTTCCGGGGCCGACGAGTCTTGGCAAATGCATACGTATCTCCCATGACAGCTCTCCACGCGGCTGCGCATTCTGACAGGTTCAACTTGCAAACAGCCACAAGATGAGGTGGTTACTTTCTTTTACCGTCGCCTTTGTCTGGGCGGTGATCGTTCAGGCCAAGAGTTTTACTGGCAGCCGGTTGCTGGTTGTGCTCGAGGAGCAGACGGAGCGGGAGAAGTATAGTGTGTTTCTCGAGGACTTGACGTGTAAGTTGATTCATTTTAACAATTGCAGCTGGTGGGCGCATATGCTCTTTCTACAGATACCCGCCATTGGGTTGTTCCACGCGCTGGTCGCGCACATGTGAAGCCGGGGAACTTGCAACTTGGCCTTATACAAGCAACCAGCGCTCAATCAAACATTATCGCAAGCAATAGCGCTGACATGGCCACGTAGCACGAGGATTCACCACAACCGTCGAATCGCCAAAGGAGAGCAAACTCACACTACTGAAGCACGGCGAACGAGCATTTGACCATGTTATCCTCCTACCGGGCAAGTCCAAAGGCCTCGGCCCTGCCCTCACCCCGAACAACCTCCTCGAATTCATGAAGAAGGATGGAAACGTCCTTGTTGCCCTCTCGAGCGAACACCCCATTCCCACGGCCGTCCAATCGATGCTACTCGAAGTTGATATCAGTGTACCAAACGATAAGGGAGCATTGGTCGTTGACCACTTCAACTACGATTCACTGTCCGCAGACGAGAAGCACGATGTCCTTCTCCTTCCATTCCCGAAAGCGCTCAGGCCCGACGTCAAGAACTACTTTGCTGGCGAAGGATACATTGCAGTCCCGCGCGCCGTTGGCCAGACTCTTGGAAACGAGTCCCCACTCACTTCGCCCATTCTCCGCGCACCCAGCACCGCATACAGCTACAACCCCAAGGACGAAGCCGAGGCATCCGAAGACCCCTTCGCGGTCGGCGGTCAGCTGAACTTGGTCTCCGCCATGCAGGCAAACAATGCTGCCCGCTTGGTTGTTGTTGGTTCTGCTGAGATGCTCCAGAATAAGTGGTTTGCCGAGAAGGCGAAGCTTGGTGACAAATCTGTCACTACTGGAAACCGTGAATTTGCCCAGAAGCTGTCAGCCTGGGCTTTCAAGGAGACAGGTGTGCTCAAGGTTGGCAAGCTCATCCACTACCAGGACGAGGGTGCGAGCAAGAAATTGAATACTAGCTCTGCTGTCCCAGAAAACAACCCCAGCATTTACCGTATCAAAACCGATGTCGTAAGTGACCTGTTGTTCCACATCCCGTGCGAAGCTAACTTGACGATAGCACTTCCAAATCGAGATCTCTGAATACAACAACGACCATCTTGCTCCTTTCGTCCTTCCTCCTAATGACAACATCCAGCTTGAGTTCAGCATGCTTTCGCCTTTCCACCGCCTCAATCTGTCCCCAATTGCTCAAACAGAAAACGCTACCATCTTCGGTACCGGATTCAAGACACCTGACCAGCACGGAATTTTCAACTTCCGTGTTAACTACCGCCGTCCATTCGTCACCAACATTGACGAGAAGAGACAGGTCACCGTCAGGCACTTTGCACACGATGAATACCCAAGGAGTTTCCAGATTAGCGGTGCGTGGGTGTGGATTGGCGGTATCTGGGTTACCATTCTTGGATGGCTCGCATTTGTTGCTGTCTGGTTGTACAGTGCGCCTACCGAGAAGAGCACCAAGAAGACGCAGTAGGTGGATTTTATTTGGTGGTAGCGGTTGCAGAAAGGAAGGATTCGCTGTTGCAGCGCCATATTGAAGCCAGAACATCGTTTGGCGACGCGCGATATGTACATTATGGAAACCAGGGCATTGGAATGACCCAAAAATTTAGATCGCAATGATATCTTTGACGCTATCACTACCCTGCTGTTTCTCTCATGATCTGCCTTGACATATCCATGTCTCCTCATGACCAAATAGCATGATCTTGTCTCACAATTGCAATACTACAACTTACTCTGTGCTTCCAGCGTACTTTGTACCTCTAGTACCCGTGGGTGCGCAACTTTGCCCAGCCTCAGTTTACTCCAATCTTCTTCGTATCCCTGTTCAACGTCTGGATACGGCCCCAGGGGAGTGATAGCTAGCGGGTTAATGTCGCTATGACTTTTCGTGTACTGTTTGCGCGCGTCTCTTGTCAGCAAATGTCTCTTGCACTCATTTAGACCAACAATCCAACTCTCGTCCCCATCTCTCTATCAACCTGCAGGATCCAGAAGAAGAGGTAGAACGAAGGCCTTCACAAACAGAAGGATTGATCAACTTACATTCTCCTTAATATGCCTGAAGTCCGTACTCTCCTTGAACGCCTTCACATTCCAATACAATCCCTTGAGCCAATTGTTCAGCACAGGGTAATCATGTCGGATCGACCCCAGATTCGTCTTGAAATGCTGTGCGTACACCGTGTCGAAGCGGACAATTGTCGGGAAAGCAAAGATGTCCAGTTCTGTCAGCTGGGAGCCCATGATGTACGGGCCGTCGTTCGCATGGAGCAAGGCCTCCAGGCGATTCAAAGCAGCAAAGAGAGGGACCACGTTCGTCTCATAGTCTTGCTGGGTCCGCGCGAACCCTGCTTTGTACACGCCGTTGCAGATGAGGTCTGTAAGCCAGGACTTTACGCTGTCGATTTTCTCGCGCTGCGAGGCGGGGTACAGGTCAAGACTCCCTTTTGGGTCTGGAGATCCAGCCAAGGAAGTGAAGGCGTGCGGGAGCCATTTTACCATTTCGGCGCTTTCGTTGCAGACGATGCGGTTGGTTTTCTTGTCCCATATTAGAGGGACGCTGTACTTGCCTTTGTAGGCGGGGTCGTCGCGGAAGTATATCTGGTGCATGAATTGGCTGTTGAAAAGATGGTCCGGAGTACTACCTGGGTAGGTGGCATCGAAGCGCCAGCCGGGTTCGCCTTTGGGATAGGGCTTGACTATGGAGATGGGGAGGAAGGATTCCAGGTTCATGAGATGCCGGATTGCGTTGGGCCTATGAGCATAAGGGCAGAAGAGTCCTATTTTGGCTATCAGTTAGAGGAGAAAGGATGCAAAAGGAGGTCCAGAGTTGGAGATTGAGAGTTGATTTGACAGTATCACGGATGTTATAATAGCGGAAAGCTACATAGCGTGTCGACTAAGCTTACCAATGTAAAGATGGTACCTGTCTTTTTCTGGAGGGAATTCTCCGCCCTCTTGGATCACGCCGTGCCAGCCGTCGTCGGTTCCATATTTGTGAATTGCGGGGTTGGACATGATGAACGAGTTGGTCGCTAGCAGTTGTGTACGGAGTGTAACTGCGATGCTTGGATTTTGTTAACTATAGAACTTGCAGATTGCAGATGAGTACTCTTAAGGTCCTGACTAGTTCCTAGTGCGTTCGAGGGCAAGGTTTGCTACCGTCATGGATTGATGGTGTCGAAGATGTGTTGCGGAGCCCCGCGTTACCTAGGTACCTAGTACTAGCTTAGGTAGGACAGCACTACCGAGATGAGCCCGAGTTTCACTATATTTGGATACAATCACTTGGTGGAATATTGATTGTTTGCTACTCGGTATACTTATGCAACCCTTATTGGATACGCTCAGGGTTTGATGAAACTAATTACAACACTTCAACTGTTCGCAGAGCGTCCCACACGGAAGACCACACTTCTCTGCACTCATCTGCACTTCGCTCCTAGCTTCTGTGGTGACTGCTGAAGCTGCTTCCTCAGGTGCATCTCTACTCTCCCTAGATGAGGCGAGCTCAGGCTGGATTGTCGCAGAGTGTATGCCGTATGCGTGTAGGCATTCAGAAATGATTTTCGCTTTCTGCATGAAGCTCGCAATGTCATGATCACTGACCCTGATATGTGCTGACGCAACAGACTTTTTCTGATCTAGGCCCCAAACATGTAGCTCGTGTACACCCAGGACGCCAGGAATGGCTTCCAGATCATGCTTGATATCTTCAATCTTGACACCTGCCGGAGAAGACTGCAGGAGGATCTTACCGCTACGCTTCGTGAGCGGGATCGCGGAGGCAAAGATCATGATTGCTATCCACATGCTGACTGCCGGGTCTGCGTAGAAGCGGCTGGGTGACTTGACGAACCAGATAATTAGAGCTGAGATGATGACCCCAATGTTGTTGATAGCATCGCCAATGACGTGTATGAGAACGGCGAAGATGCCCAGATCTCTTTGATTTTTCTTAGGTTTTGCGATCATATGAAGGTGGTTGACGTGTATCGAGGTGGATGAAACGGATTCCTCATCATTGCTGTGGCTATGGCTGTGCTCGTGACCATGACCATGGCCATGATCGTGATCATGCTCATGAAGAAACAGGGCGCTAATAATGTTAAGAAACAACCCAACACCGCCTATAATCAAGACCAGCTTGGGGTTTTCAACGTGTTCAACTGTAATGAAGCGCTCGATAGATTGCAGGGCGATGCTAAGTCCTAGGGCAAGTAGAAAGGCGCCGTTGAAGAAGGCACCGAGCAATTGGGCACGCGCCCAGCCAAATGTAAGGTCCGCAGGTGAAGTCTTGTGTTCTGTGACTTGGACAGCTACCAAGGCTATGATAAAGCCGATCAGGTCGTTGAGCTATAGAGGGTTAGAAGTTATATTGACAGTGAAGAACGGAAACTCAATGCGCTTTGCAGGGCCTGCAAAAAACGGTCCGGTAGAACTTACGTAGTGAAAAGCATCGGCAACAAGGGCTAGGGAACCTGTGTAAAAGCCGACAGAGATCTCCGCTACAAAAAAAGAAAAGGATATTCCGATGACTGTTCGGAGGCGCGTCTTTCGACTGATTTGGAACATAGTGATGAAGGAAGATTGCAGTTGAAGGCTGGAATCATGCAGAGAAGAAGTCCGTGGACACAAGGCAATAGAGACAGATATAGGTAAAGGAAAGAAGGTGTGGGTCTATCCAAACAGAACCTCTCGGTACCGCATTTAGGAAAGAGTCAGGGACGGTCGTTGATTATGCACCTGGACAACACATGGCTCGCAAGATATACAACTTGTCACCAACAGTGATGTCGAATTTGGTGACAGATCGAATGGCGGCGTTGGTGTGAGAGCCGCGACACGGCTGCGACAACGGATAGTCATCGCTTTAAGCCACCATTACAGCAGTAACGTAACGCAACAAGAGCGGTTTGTCACGGCGTATCAGAAGCATGCCATTGTTTGTGAGGTTGGCCCGTAACACAGGCTGACAGAGACGGATTGGTCTTCACATGATAGCGCGGCTGGCTAGCTGCATGCATGCTAGCGTCGGGAACTCAATCACCGCCTTTGCCTCACAACGGCCTGGACCCTCCCCGCTGCCGCAAAATATCTCGCTGCGACAAGTCAGCCTTCACCCAGGCAATCTTCCACCTTTGGTACTCACACAGTCAGCCATTAATATACCAGTCAGCATACTCCAAAATGGGTAACGGAGCCAAGTACGCGACTACTTCGATAGGCCGTCAGCACAAGGGCAGTCACTGATCAAATAACAGGGCACAGCAGAAGCGCGACCGCAAGGGCGATTCGGGCCCAAAAGAGGCCAAGAGTCAACTCAAGGCTGTATGTATATGCTTTGTGCTCTGCATCTGCCGTTACCGGCTACCTTTGTCGCAAGTCAAGCTGCTAACGTGCTGTCAGAACGCGGCCGCCCAAACCATCAAGTGCAAAACCTGCTTCCAGACCTTCCAGGGCACCACCAGTCGCAAGATGCTGACCGACCACGCCTCCAACAAGCACAGCAAGGACTTTGGCGACTGCTTCAACGCTGACGAGGGTGTTGTGAAATAAGCCCTACGCATTCCAGCCGAACGACGGGACTCAGGAGTGTTCGACAGCACTCAAACGAATTCTACCATTTATGCGAGCATGAGATACCATAAGCGAGGAGTGAGGAGTTGATAAAGGGGATGACCATCTGTAGCGACACAAGTGAACTTATTGCATAGGAGTAGGGTGTGGAATTCAACAAACTTTGACTTTTGACTACTTTCTATGGTTCTGAGAATGCGCCGTCCGTCACCAATCACTCTCTTTTCCTTTATAACCGACCTGTCCTGGGTTGGAAGATCAGTAATGTTGGCGCGAGAGAATGGTGGCGAAGCCCAGAATTGCGGTTCAAGAAAAAGAAGAAGAAGAA
>JAODYC010000040.1:178079-197098 GCA_026262405.1 Curvularia hawaiiensis
CTTTTTTTTTCTTGCTCCAGGATCATGATCCTCTGAGCTATAGTCATGAAATGCTTAGATAATTGACATGTCCAACCAGAATTTCAATTTGGATGTGGAACATTAGAAGCAGCCGTGCTGTTCACACTAGCATTTGGCGCTTCTGTCCGTCCGCATGAGTACCTGCATGTCGTGCATGCAACACATAGTGGTATATAACTACAAAGTTCTTTGTCGCTCTATCTTATCTTTTCATCCTTCGTGTAATTTTGGCTGATCCAATGTCACATGTTATGCGCCATCAATCATATCGCTAATCTGTTGTTTCCGACCCATCCATGCCACACGCCACCAACCTCCTTCGCAATGTCTTCTGCAGTCCGGCCGTTTATGTCCTTGAGGCTTCTAATGTCGACCTTGTCTTCCGTTAGGCCTCGCATAATACCCATAGACTCTGCCTCCTGAAACACCTCTGGCGGGAAGTCGAGCAGGGGATAATTGCTTGCTAAAAGTAGTAGCAGCCAGGCTACTTCTCTGCTCTGCGCATGTACCGCTGCGTGAAGACCTGACTGCATATCGCCAATTGGGTCCTGGTATCTCAATACCCGGTCAATACCAGTTTCCTTCCCGGGCTCGTCTGTAGTGCTCATTTCTACATCGCCTTGTTCGTCCTCCTCGTCATCATCCGAATTGTCGTCCAGCAGCAACTCAATGATCGCCTTATAATCACCTGCACGACAGAACTCGAGGAATGCGCGCGCCTTGCGGTCTTCGGGATAGGCCTTTAGGTAAGACTCTTCTACGAGCAAAGGAAGAATATCGAGGTTTTCCTGGACACCTCCTTCGTTGTTGAGCCTGCAAAGAACCTTCTGCGTGCCGTCTTCGGTGATAGAAATCTCTTTTGAGCAATTAGGGCAGGAGGTTATCTCATAGGCGGATAGCAAGCAATCCCTGGAATATTCAGATAAGCACTCGCATACAGACTCGAAGTTTTCGACTTACCAGTGGAAGTGGCATCCACAGGACAATTGGACATCGTCTGGGTACGTTTCTGGCGCTGCTGCAGGTGCTTTGCCAGATGATGACGCCTCGCCTTCATATTCTTCGTCGCGCTCGACCTCAACCTCAAGAGGTTTTTCGCAAACTACGCAGCCTGACATTTTTGTGGATTTGATATGGAATTTGAGATATTTAAGAGTTGGTGAAATGTTTGGCGGGGTATTAGCGGGGTATGAACTTTTTGTCGCTAGAGGCGAAAGATTGTGTTCACGCGTCACGCGTCTCAATGCAGACACACGTCATTGCCAGGGACAACAGGAGCTGCGACCTCACTCGCTGAAAGATGCAATATTATTTCTACCTTACACGATGTACAGTTACGAAATTTTGGTGTAGCTAGCCCTCTTCCACAATGATACCGGTCCCTTCGGACATTCCTCCTCCTTGTCGTCCACAGCGTACAAATTGGATTTGCCATCAACACATCTCCTGAGTGCATTACCTACAGCAACGATACTATCACCTAGCCGCATAATCAGCTCTTGTGCGCTCATCTGATTCTTTCTGGGATCGAGGCGGTCCTCAAAATTCGTCCTAGGCCCTTCCAACCGACAAACCATGGCTACGTCGGCGTGTGTTGCGGGGAAAACGTCCCAGTCGCCATACGATGACCATTGTCCTTCTGTGTCGTTTCGCATCTTTTCTGCTTCCAAGTCCCGGTACCGTTGCACGATCCTCTCGATCCTTCTCTTGTTCTTGTTGCTTCTTGCTTGCGCAAAGTAGTCGCTGTACAATCTGCCCCAGTCTACTAGCAAGACTCCGTCTTCGGCATTCCAGTACCAGATGGCCTGATAAGACAGCTTAAACGGCCAATATGATCCAACACTGGCCGTGGCGTAACATTGAGGGGATGCTGTAGGGAAGAGTCGTGACCAGCATCCACTCGACCGTCGATTCCGTGGCCAGGCGCCAGCTATTGGAGCTTCCTGTTTAACTGAAAATACGGCTACGGCCGGGTTGTCCACCAAAACGCGATTGAATTCGAGGTGGTAATTGCCGTTGGGGGAGCCAAGATCAGATGTGATCGCAGTATGCGGCAAGTAGCACATGGGATAGCCATAGATAGACGTTGGCCTTGTCTTGCAGACGTGTCTGCGGCCACCAGTCTCCGATACGATATGTTGGCAGGTATTACAGAAGACGCTGGGGAGATGTGCAAACGATTTCTCAAAATCAAATCTTCCTAGAAATGATGTGGACGGCATGCTGGTAACGAATTGAGTGGCAGCTGCAGACCCGAGACACTGACGCTATTTACAATTTCCCAAAAGCAGTGCGTTCCGACTATGTCTCAATTACGGTCGGAAAACGGTCGCCGGCTATGCGGGGTCTTGCTTGCTTGCTTCTGATGGCTACCAAAGAATACCTTCGCCACAGCGATCGAGAGGCTGTGTTGTCTTACGTTTTGCCAAGTGTGTGTAAGATCAGCCTCCCCTAAAGCGCCATGGACTGACGTGGCTATCAAATCTGTCTGGGCTCGACTCTACGATCAACGTGGGAAACTGGCACGGGTAATTCCAGGAAGAAGTAAGAAATGACTGCTTTTGTGAGCTCATGTCCACCCGTGACCTTTTGTGGCCACGATTGTCCAAAAAGCAAGTGTCGGCTTCGGAGCGGCTCCTGTTCCGACTCTATCTTATTCGCTGATCAAAGAAAAAAAAACGTTTCATGTACCACAGTACGTGTGTACCTGCGTATCTGGGGACGAGCATGACACCTCTACAAATCCAGCAAAGCACGGACTGTGTGTAAGAGCCACAGCTGGGTAATACCGCATTATTCAAACTATTTTATTTTTTTGGAGAAGGACCAATCAACGCTCGAGCGCATGAAGAAAATCAGGTCGTAAAGATTATGCTATGTAGTCTAAGAAATGCCAACTCACGATCATCACCGTCTTTCCACATGATCTCATATCTAAACAGTACTGATGGGCGCATACACACTACCAAATCGATCGTGATAGGTGCCCGCACACTTGTGAGAAAAACGTCATGTGCATGCATGCGTGTCAACCAACCTTGCGTGACCCAACAATGAATTAATGACGAAACCCTCATAAGCCATAGACGTCCAGAAAACCTAGCAACGCTGGTGTCGATATGATACCGACTTAACCTCCTGGATATTTGGCCTCTGCGCTTTGGCGAAAAGCTGTAGTTTGATGCCTGAGAAGTCGATCGCGACAAGTCAGTATCTGCCTAGCCTTATGCCAGCCCGCCAAACGCTCGATCAAACGCTTTCCACGTACCACTCCATTCCTCGTCTACCTTCCGTTCTTCCTCGGCTATATTCTGAAGCCTATCCATGCTTCGCGCCTGAGATAGCCGCTGGCTCCCCGTCTGCTTATTCACAACAATCTCGTCCTGCTCAGCGGCCTCGGCCTCGGCCTTGAGACGCTGAATGCTGTTCTTGTTTCTGACCAAGAGACCCTGCGATGGACTTTTCCATAGGCCCTTTAAGCTACCAAGACGATGCTGGATTGGCTCATCCCAGTCCTGCTCCCATACCCGGATATTTTCGCTCGACATTGCGTCCAAGGCGACGTGGGAATGAACCGGGGGCGGATGGCAGATTTTAATACCAGTGCTCGACTTCCCTTGAGTAGACGTAGCACTCTGTGATGGTGAGGTTCGGCGGTATATATCGTCAGCAGGATGTGGACGCGTCTGACCTGGCCGAACGGTAAGGTCGGCGGCAGAGTCGTTTCTCAATGTAGGTGGTCGTGGTGATCCTCGGTGGAATACTTGATGGGCGTGGAACGAGTCCAACCACGAGAGTACTGACCGAGGGCCCGGCAGCGGTTCCTGGCCTCGGCCTTCATTTGTATTTTCCGTTTCTTGAGACCGGGTTTCATCGATGTCTGATTCTTGTGGCGCGAAAAGCGAGCCTTTCTTAGGGAACCTTGTGGACTGCGACCCGGACCCTCCGACCAACGAATTCACACTCGAATTCACAAGCCTAATGGTCCTTTCGAAGCGTATATTCTGGCGTTTGTTGGGCTGAAGCTTTCCTTGTGACGGAAAAGCTCGAGCTGAACCGCTGTTGTTTGCTCTCGAGTTTGTGCTACCAGCTTTCAGGCTGGCAGATTTCCATTTCCGGATTGAAAATGTATGCCTTGGCATATGTTCGGTAATGCTGGCACGATAGGGTGGCGGGATAGGATTCTCCGTGTCCAGGTACGAAGCCCTGCATCTGCGACGCGGCTGGCATTTACTTATACATCTTCCGAGTCTCTTGGCCCAGTGTCGAACGCGTGATCTGCGCTTGTCGTCGGTCGTAACGGTCATGTCGTCAGTCATGTCGTCAAATATATCGTCGTTCATGGTGGTTAAGATTGTTGAAAGCTGTTGATGCGCGATTTGGGTAAAGATGAAAATAATACGTTGCAAGTAGAGGGGGCTATGGAATCTTTTCTGGGATAATATGCGAACCAAATATGAATGCAGCAAAAAGAAACAAAAACAATATCTTCGTACGTGTTGGAAAATGCCATGTGCACGACCAGAATGCCCCTCAAATGGGAGTGCAGGTGCTATGATCACGTAGCAACACAGTGATATATTCGACAAGCACATGGACGTCTCGAGAGTGGCTGATAGTGATTTGTGCGCTGTGCCCCGACGCACCGAAGTCCAAGGTAAACACTGCTCATCATTGGCTTAGATATGGAAGATGAAAGCACTCCTGGCTTCTTCAAGGATGTATTGATAAGTGAGTCCTTCTCTATGTAACCGCGGCGAGTTTCATTCCTCTGTACAGAATGCACATAGCAACCCTATTCGGAAGCCTGCATGCTAATTCGTAATATACGTACGAAGTTTGTTGGCTCAATCACGTTTTTCGGTGACATTGAGGGGTAAGTGCTCTCTGCCTATCCACGAGGGTTTGGGTGTGGGAATGGGTGGCTGTGTATGTGTGCGTGGGCCTGTTGAGAGGGACCGACTTCGCTGGTGCGGATGTTAATGCGGTACGGATCTCTCCGTCAACTGTTTCCCATATACCAGGGAGTTAGACTGCTTCCTATATTAGTTTTTTCCCGCAGTAACTCGGTATATTAGTTTTTCACCTGAGATGAGTAATTTCCGCGGAGCGGAAAAATCAAAATAGCTCAATGCTGCCAATGGTATTCCTGTTCTTGAGGTCTTCCTTTTGTCTTCTAGTGCGGCAGCGGCCCCTTCCCCAGGCAGAAGCGCATCAAATTCCTGAGGCGTGTGTAGGAGTGTGTGAACAACTTGAAAACCTCCCAAGTGATACAGGCAAGCAGCGTGAGTGCTAAGCCTATGACTAAGAGGACAATACTGGTGGCAAAGAAACGAAATAGGTGTGCAGCATGTTCGAGGGACCCGACGATTCGACCTTTGACTGCCTCGTGTCTCCGCTTTGCAAAGTACCAAGCCAGGAACTTCCGTTGGAGCAATCGTAAGGCTTCAACTGAGTCTTCCGTATGCTTTGGTTCTTGCGGCAAAATTTCTCCACTCCCGAAACTAATACCCCGTTCATCTTCACCCAGACGAACCCGAATCATTGGCTCAGAACTTGTAACCAGGTTGCAAAGATTTCCGAAAATCACTTTCGCCATCAGCGCCCGGTTGCCCATTATGGCGATCTCTACACTTTTCGCATTTGGAAATAGCCTTGTGATGGGACTGCATGTTGTGTGTAGACAACTCTGTCCTAAACTACACCAAAAACAGCACCAACGGATATGGATACTACTTTCTTGAAAAAGCTTTCGTGGTAAGACTTCTTGAGCACACGTAGCCAGAAGACGTGATGTTGGACGTATGTTGTGCCAGAGGTCGTAGGTGGATAGATGTTCGCAGATTTTTAGGATAAGTTCGGTGGGAAGGCGATTAAAGTTTGAGCGTTGGGTCGGCTTCGAATCTCCACGCGATGATTTAGAGTAGCCCAGTGGTGAAAGGGCAGAAGTGCCCACCATGTATCCGGGATGAGTACGAAAGCAAGCGAGATGTTCCATGTTGTATGTCTGAGATCTTTTGTGTACGACAACATTCGAAGCACAGTCATAAATGTTTTAAGGCGTCTGCTGATGTGAGCAGCTGAGAGGGCTGAGTTAGGGCGCGCTTATGGCTACGCTGTGATACGCGAAGCTGAAAGACACCCAATTCAGGAATTAGCTAGGAGACCCAAATTAGGAAACATACCTCCAAAGGTACTGTGGCTGTAGCAAGTTTAAAAGACGGACAGCATGCAGCTATCAAGGGCGTCCATATGCTTTGCTAGTTTCATCTCTATCGTCAATTCTTGCATGCTCAGCACTTATAACCACACTGTCGCAACTGGCCCAATACCTCGAACCTTTGGTTCTTGGCAATGAGTGCTGACCGAAGTGGCTGCTCAAGATGTAAGATTTCTCTCAACGTAGACAGGCTTGATTGGCCCCTTGCTTTATTGAAGCTTATCAAACTGGACCATCCAAGTCCTTGCACCAGTGACAGCAAGCCATAGCGTAGGGATTACTCAAAGTGGCAAGGATAGCTACGTCGTAGTTTGAGCTGCTGCCCTTGACAGAGTAATCAGCCATGTTTGACTGATCCAACAGTGAGACCTTTCTGTCTTGGTATAGCCAAGATGATTTTGTTGCTGACGATACTTTGCTATGAAGTGTCTCAAAACTGTTGAACAAAGCCAACCTTTTTTCCGATCATAAAAGACACTAGGGCTCGAAGAGCTGTGTAAAGTTTCTCCTTCGGCTACGCCGCGGTCATTGGATATTCAAGCTCAGGACATGTCATCTGGGCATGCGCTGAGATGAACGCGGTGATGAGATGGAAATTCGGGAAAAGCGATGTTCGAAATCATAAGTTTCCCGACGTTACCGCATTGTGGTACAAAGTGGCGAAGGAAGAGAAGCTGAAGATGCAGGGACGGAGAGTTGGTTTCCGAGCTGAGCTCTGGTCTGGCCCCGCCGCCCTAGGCCCTATGGCAATTCCACACCCCGCGTGCCAGTGACCATGCAATGCGTCATATAGGTAATCACTTCCATTCAGCATTGCTTTCATGCGAAGTATGGCAGATAGCATGATCGTTGTGACTGCTTCAATCTTAGTGCACTACGCTTCACTCTTGATTTCAGCTCGTCAATTTGGCCCACTGCATATATCAAGCACAAATTCTACCTACGAGGTATCTGTTGGATGAAATACACTCTCACAACAATAGCAACGTGGTGCGATCACTGCTAACAAAGTGACTAGCAACAAAATACGCCGACGTTGAATGGCTGGATACGAGGGTGTTTCAGCCCTGTAACGGCCGAGAGCCTTGTTGCCTCAGGTTCGTCTCAGTACCGATCATGTGGAGAAGCGAGTTCCCCAGCCACTCGCGGTTGCCTGGACGTCACGAAAATCGCCGCATGAGATGACGCCTCCCAAGCTGCACATCATACGGTTCTCGTGGAGGAATCTAGAACGCATTGATCACTTACCGTTCCGTGGCTGTTGGAACGATTGCACTACGAACAACGTGGTGAGTAACCAAGGTCAGATATGGATCAATGCCTCGACACGGATCTCCAGGCTACACTTGTTGTATGTATCATCGACCAATTGAACGCGCCGAAGGGATATGGCACACCGCGATCCGTTGTCCTAGATCAGCGCCGCGTGCAGGCTCAGGCAGATGCAGCCACAAAGGACGTTTCGACCTTTGCCAACAGCGCACATTGCATCTCGGCCGGGTATCCGGCTACCATGTCTCCGAAGGCGCTGCTTTGCGATGTTTGTCTCTATAACTAAGCAACATCCATAGTTGGATGTTGGATCTCTATCCACGATTGCCACTCACTTTTCTCAACTCATTTCCTTCTTTTTTAGCGCTCTGGAAGCTGCTGCCAGCTGGACTGTGCCAACCCTTGTACAATTCCTTTTCCTTCAAGTTTGTACATTCGTTTCGTAATAAAACAATAATGGGATGTGGTAAATCGACACTGTTGGCTTTGAGGGTCATGGCCCTCATTGTCGTACTGGGAGTGGCTGGAGTAGGTGCGTGGTGTAAGTGGAGACCAATACATTCATATGGAAGAATTCAATGTGCTGACCGAACCATATAGCCGTGTTCATCATTCATGATGTCCAAGTGCGTCACGAGACCGTCCTTGCCAACGTTCGCTTTGGGTCACAAGAGCTAGAACAACGCTGGACCAGATTTTTCGGCACAGTTCTTGATAGTGCAACCAGGATCTGGATTTCGACCGCATCGGTAGGTCTTTTGATCATTCGTTTGGAGTACAGCACTAACAACATAGGCTGCTTTTGCTTCCTTAATGGGAATTGCCATCGTCCTGGCAACAATTTTGCCTACTATACGCATTCGCTCCGCAATCATGATCCCTATGGAATGCGTGAGTATGTGTGCTATGGGTGTAGCACTTGGCATCTCTCTTAGTTTCGCCCTGAACCTGGATGCATTCGGGAAGAGAACGCTTGATACTTCCGCTTCTCCAGAACTGAGAAAGTTTGCCATACTTGTAGACCTTGGTCTGGTCTACACTGTCACTGCCGGTACCGGATGGATTCTGTGTCTGATCGCATTTATCATGGCAACTGTAAACGAATGCAGGCGCGCCAGAGAGAAGAGAAGCTGCTCCTTTGAACCCACAGCCTCTGGACTCGGTATGGCCCACGGATACAGTACAGTAGTACCGCCTTCGGTGCATAGTCGGCCACCGAGTCTATACGATCCGGAAGTACCTTTGAATCGGGACGATGCCACTGCGACAGCATGGAACAGTTCCCAGACAAAAGAGTCGACAGGGAGGAACCCGGAAGTGGGGCGCACAGGAACAATGACGAGCCAAGAAGGGCGGATGTCTATCGGATCCCAGAGCAGTGTATCGGGATCATCGATTATACAGAAGCCGGAAAGGTCACAGCCAGCTCGACCATCGAGACCATGGAGTGAAGCTCCTAACAAAAAGCGAGCAGAAGAAGTCGCACATGCAATGTAAAAATTGTTTGCGCTTCGAAGAAAGAAAGAACCATATAGATCTACGACCAAAGACGCTCGTTTCGATAGTATAGACACACTCGTTACACTCTCATAGGCATATGGTGCATTGATGAGTGCATATCATGTGATCGTGTCTCTAGCGCGTTTCTCTAGCGCGTCAAGACTACCCTGCGTCATCGCTGTGATTGTACCCCAAACACTTCCCAGGTGGTTGCTCGCGATTCTACTTCTTCAATGGCAGGCTTCAAACGGGGCGGTGCCCGAGGCGGCTTCAAGAAAGGCTTCGCAAATAAACGTTCTTCGCCCGACGACGATGATGGCGTACCACGCGCCAGCAAGAAAGCAAAGGGCGATGAAGACGATGATTCGATTCCCGTTGTACCTGAACTCAAGACAGATGATAAAGGAGACTTATTCGTTAGTGTATGTAATGCTATGAGAGAGCTTGCCTCTACAGTTTCAGTAAGAAAGGGATTGTGCTGATTAGAAAGATAGTTAAACAGCAGTGGTAAGCGCCGTGCCACAGTCAGCGACTTCAACAAGAGCACACTCGTCAGCATCCGCGAATACTATGTCACAGATGCTGGAGAAACGAAACCTGGAAAGAAGGTACGTGTATCCCGTCTTGTATTCCAGGAGTGGGATTCCGATCTTAACAAAGACAGGGCATCTCTCTTACAATTGATCAATATAATGCTCTACTTGCCGCTGCTCCGTTGATCGAATCTGCGCTTGCAAAGAAGGACATACAGGTGGTGCGACCGGATTATGATGGTGATGTTACGGCAAATCCTGAGACAAAGAAGGACAGCGAAGAGGACGAACCGGACGCAGAAGCAGTGGGTAGTAAAGGTGCGGATGAGGGTGAAGAAGATGAGGAATAGGTAACAAGCGATATTCAAGTCACCATATTGCCATCGTGTGGGTTACTTCAGGGAATGTGTGGTGCAATGGTTCACGGTCGTCAACACGTTGGGATAAAGATATTTTCAACTTTTCTCATTAGTGTCCGAGCGATTAGCAGCTCAAACGGCTGTCTAGCTCATTTCCAATTCTTTAAGAATCGTACCAACCTGTGAGATCGCTACATTTACGCATGCTTGCTCAGAAATTGTTACCATGATTTTCAAAATGTCAAGTCAGGTGCGCAGGCACGGTTACGTTGGATATCAATCGACTCATCAAAGGGCACGAGGTTGTCACAACACAGCGAAATCTCCGTTTCGTGCATTTGATTTAGCTGGCAAAAAAGTAAAACTTATCGAATTCATTGATTTCAACGGCTCAGTGCCTCGTACATCTCGAAGCGCAACGGGGCCGGCAGGTAAACGAAGAGAAGTGTGGGGAAAAATCACTTGGTGGCGCTAGCGACGACAACGGTGATGGTCAGTGGTGTTTGACCATTTTTGTGGTACCCGGTGATTACCTTGGAAGAAAACTTGTGCTTGTCTATAGCTGACGAAATTTGCCTTCTCCCAATCACGAAACAAAGGCATCTGCCAATGCTTAATCTACCATGGTGCTGCAACGCTGTCATCTTCTTTACGGTTGTTACTGAGAAAGCATAAGCCTGGCGACATACGTTTCTATGGTCTGATAACAGGACTGTCTCGTCGGTTCCATAGGTAATTGTTCTTCTCTTACCACCCTGCCATTCTCTGGCTTTGTTTCACACAAACCAAGGCCATGTCGGTTCAATACGGTATGAACAACGCTGCATTGGCCGCATATTGCGATATCCAAAAAGCCAAGGTGGTGGCAATTGAGGGCGGAGAGAAAGAAAGCTAGCGTAAGGGAATTCTCATTGCACATCGAGTACTTCGACCTACATCGAATGTACCATGTTCAAGCAACAGCTTATGTAGATCGTCTCCTTTGCTGACACATTCGTCTCCGTTCTCTGATTTTTGATTATTATGAGGCTAAAGAGCTACATGTCTGATTTCGATGAAATGCTGTGACTAGACATTGTACTAGAGATATGCATATTTATCAAGAAGCAGATAATTAAGGAAGCGACAGGTGCTGCAGGCTAGAGCAGTAAAGGTCCGCATGATTATTGCGCAGAGGTGTAGTCAAAGAGAAAAGCATTCATGTTTGAGATATCACAGGGAATCTAACAGTTGGTCAAGGAGAGCGAGCTCGATACGGCAGGGGTGACCGTGAGTCCCTTGTGCGCGAGCGCCTCCTCTCCCTTTCGCGGGACACTGACCGTCGACGGTTGCGCTTTCGGTCACGATCACGAGGATCTTCGCTATGATCTCGGTCCCGTTCTGACCGGTGTCGACGTCTGTCCTCTGAGCGATGCCGGCTTCTGTCACGACTTCTGCTTCGATGTTCTTTCCGTCGCGAGCGCCTATCTCGCTCGTCGTGTTCTCCATGTTCTTTGATCCGTCTCCTGTCCTGATCCCGGTCCCGGTCTCTCGATCCGTCTCTCCGACTATGTCTGTCCTTTCTCCTCGACCTCTCCTTCTCTTTGCGCTTCTGTTTCTTCAGTCTCTTGATCGCATCATCCACCTTTTCCTGTTGTCGCTTGATCAAAGATTCGCGCATCGGGTCCTCTTCGTCTAGTTTCTCCATGAGCCGGCTTAGTTCGATCTCTTCCGGCAGCAGTGGTCGGTCTTCATCGGAGTCGGACTCGCTTTCAGTTTTCCTCCGCTTCCTTCTGCCACTGTCAGAATCGGCTTGCGGATCAGCATTTATCTCCCCCATGGTATTGTCCCTCATGTCTTCGTCGTCTTTAGGTTTGTACCGCGCATGGTCCACTCTGATGATTCGGTCCATGATGTTTGCCCCGCCCAAATTGTCAACAGCCAGGTCGCAACTCCGCTGGTCCTCATATTTAATCCACGCAAAGCCACGCGGCTTTCCTGTCTCTTTGTCGCGCGCGAGTTTAATCCAGACCGGTTCGCCGTACTGGGAAAATATCGTAATGATGTCACCCTCGGACAGTTCGAAAGGAAGGCCACCGATGTAGATAAATGCCGTGTCGCGGTAGTCGGTATGCCACGAGCCTTCGGGACTAATGCCAGCCTCGAGTTCGCGCTTGTTCAGCTCCTGAATCGCACGTATCGAATTCATAGTGGGGGGGTTGTGGTGGTGGAGAGGTGTGGTAGAGCGGTCGGTGAACTTTTGAAGCTCGGGCTGGGCCAGGAGCAACATCCCTGCAGAAAAGGTGCCCACGACGTGGAAGCAACGAACTACACCACCACCAACCCCGCCAGACACGCACCTCGGCTGCCACATTGCCCCGTTCACTTCTGCGATATATTGTCTGGTCTTCCGCGAGCTGACCGCCTCCCAACTAGAAATTGCTGCAGCACGTCCGTCTCACTCGGCAGCACCTCCGCAATGGCCAGCGCGCGCCGCACCCCCAACTTCCCCACGCGCGCTCCGGGCAACCACGAACGGCCCGGCACTGCAGATGCAGACAGAGAGGAGATATGGAAGCCTATGCTGGACAACATCTCGAGCGGAAAGCGACTACCAGAGAAGAGTCTATTAGTTCTGGGTGAGGCATCCGAAAAGCGGTATAGGGGATCAAGCTAATTCAAGAGCGGCAGGCGGAACACCAGAGACACAGCGCGACTTTCTCGAATCAGTCTCGACAGACTCTGCGAACAACCGGAGGCCGCCGGATCGAGGCAGGAAGCCGCCAATTGCGAATCAGTTTGCCCTCGGATACACGTATCAAGACGTCCTGGACACGGATCATGAGGGTGTGTGCTGTTGTCTTCACGCGCTGCCAATTCACCCATGCTAACGCTGTCAGACACACTCGCTCGCCTGTCGCTCTATCTCCTCGCAAATCCTTCGCCCTCCTTCACTCCCCTGATCAAGCCCTATCTCAATCCACGGACGCTCCCGCACATGCTCATTGTAATACTGCTGGACTGGAACCATCCATGGCTGTGGATACGACAACTTCGCGACTGGATACGAGTGCTGAGATCATTGATTGTCTCACTTGACGATGCATCCAAAGTTGTCTTGGAGGAGAATATCCAAGCTTTGCAAGACAAGGGCCGTAGCCTGGCTGCCGAGGGAAGCAGCATGGAAGGTGTCAAGGTCCCGCTCGGTCCTGGTGAATGGGATGAACCTCTCGGCATCCCCCTTTGTGTTGTTTGCCAAAATGCCGACAAAATCGAGACATTGGAAAAGGAGCGTGGATGGAAGGAGGAGGAATTTGACTTCATTCTC
Source organism: Curvularia hawaiiensis (assembly GCA_026262405.1). Lineage (NCBI taxonomy): Eukaryota > Fungi > Ascomycota > Dothideomycetes > Pleosporales > Pleosporaceae > Curvularia > Curvularia hawaiiensis. The sequence continues at coordinate 191,292 of JAODYC010000040.1, forward strand.
CAGTACATGCGCACTATTCTCCTGAAACATGGATCGAGCCTGGTCTATACCATGCCGACTGCACCGGGCTCACTACAAACACTCATCCATTCCACTTTGGGTATCAAATCGCTACTGAAACAAGAGCAATTGAGGCACAACGTCACAGACCGTGATCGAGTATTGGTCCCTCCAAACTGGGATTCATGGGCCAAAATTCGCATTTTGCGTGAAGGATTCGACGTCGAGGGCATAAGTGAGAAATGGAGTGTTGACATTGACATTCCGAAGCATATGCGACCAACCAATAGCCAGACACCCGCGCCCGTCGAAGGAGAGGAGCAAGCGAATGGTGAAGCGGCGCCGACACCCATCGCTGAAGAGGAGGAGCAGGGCCCCACAGCCACTTCAATCTACGAGGAGACGATTCGGAATCCCGAGTCAGACTACGCACTATCGAGCCTTTCGAAACAAGCCAACAGCATCGAGGTGTCTAGCAAAGATCCGCAAGCATTCCTTGCTGAGCAAGTCAGTGCTCTGGAGTACCTGCGGCGAGAGGATGAAGCCGAAGCTGCCCTAAAGGCTGCGCGTAAGGAACAAGAACCTGTGTCTCGGGTGTGGGCAGATGACGCATCGGGAGTAGTTGAGGAGCACATTGGTCCAGTTCAATTCAATATGGGCGGTATCCAAGTGAATGCTGACGAGATGGTCAAGAGACTACAAGTGAGTTGCATCACAATCTATTCTGTACCCAATTCTCGACAGAAACTGACATTCTTTCAGGATCGCCAAGCCAGCCGACTCGATGAGCCCGAAACCCCACCACCCAAAACACAGGACACCAATATCAACGACAACGAGAAACTGCGGTCCTTCTTTTCGAGCCTAGTAAACAAGACACCCTCAAGCAATCCGCGAAGCTCATGAGTGTACGGTCGAGAATCCATACCTTGATTCCTGGTCGTATTGGCCATGCCTTCTTCTTCATGTAGTTTTGTTTCACTGGCGTCTCTCCACGAGCTCGTCAACAAACGTACAAACTTTCTTTACTCTGATCTACGATCGTCATCAGCATGGCTCTATACCCATTGTATATTTCGGTCTACAATACAATCTTTCACGCTGGCTTCCAGCGCGTTTCCCACATAATGATAGCTGCTCTTGCTGGAGGGTTAAGCAGAGAATGTTGGGATAGGAAGATATGTGATCCTAGCGGTTAGGCTTCGAGCAGTATTCTCATGTAAAATCTCTTATGGCTTGGTCATACCTTGATGGTTCATAGTTGCAGCCCTAACTGATGGTAGCGACACAACATCGGGATGTCATATATGTAAGCTATATCAGGGTAGTGACTATGCTTTGCGCATGGCGGTATCCTTTACCAGGTGCCTATACACTCCAGGCCACTTACATACTTATGATTGAAAAGCCATCAGATGTGCAGAGTAGTACGTACAATACAGTATCCCAGAATTGCACCGCATTGCAAAGCGATTCAGCCTCAGATAGGTTGAAGCAGATGGTACAAACATCTAATTGTAGAAGATTGAGATTGCACTCCTGGCACTCCTTGCACCTGTACATCAAACGGATAGTTGCAGCCCGTGGCTGCTGGTACACTCTTTCGGTAGCAACAGCTCCGCGCTCTAGCCAGAGAAACCTTATGACAGGCGCTGATCCGGATCCGAATCCGGATCCGTGCCGTGAAACCGGACAGAGTCTTCAAGATTGACTATCGCTGCTATTTGACATAAATCTTTTCTACCTGGGACTTTGCGTACTTTTTTACCAACTCAAAATGACACACAAAATGAGCTTTTGGAATCCCACATTGTTTCTGCCGTCGTTAACTTTCTTCGTTCTTTTTCTATCTTATGCAAGGCTTGGAACTTTGCAAATTCTACGTCCTTCAGACGTCTCATACTCAACATGCATTTTATCCTACGATCCGCTGTTAATCATTTAGAGGGGTTTATATCTCCCCGGGAAAGGAGCTACTTACTACAGTTAGGGTAAGTCTATTAACGCTTTGTCGCGCATACAAATTACACACATCTGACCAGCATCTAGAGAGCACCGCTACAATCGTTCACGAGTTATTGAAAACCAAAAAAGAGGTATCTATACAACCCGTACCAGCTCTACTGCTTATCTCCCAAAAGAGGATGCGGTTGTTCAGCGTATTGTGTTTCGTGCTTCCAGTCTGCAAGGATATGTTCCATGTGAAAACCAGGAAGCTCTACACCTAACTAGATACACTGCGGGCCAACAATCTGAGGCATACTGGGATGATTACCAAGATGAGGAAATACAAAAGAACAACTCGCAAAGAAGTACAACTATCTTTGCCGTTCTCGAAGCAACCTGTGAAGAATGTGGGACTAGATTTTCATCTATGTCAATCGATTGGTCGAAGGAAGATTCCAGATGGTGTCAGTTTGTTGAATGCAACGATACTACAGGAGCAACGATTAAACCTATTCCTGGTAACGCGCTTTTTTGGAAGAACCTTGATATATCTGGGCATGGGGATTGGAGAACACTGCATGCTGGGCTTCCTCCATTGATGTGTAAAAAAAACTGGGCTTAACGTCTAGACACTGGAGAGTCTGGGTAATGTATCAGCTAACTGAAATCTAGCATAGCTATCAGAGTATTAGAGAACTATATGTGCCTATCCTGCTTAGACCTTACCGTTTTCTATTACTTTCAAGCACTAATCTCACGCGTGTACAAGACCGTTGCTCTTGATGGTAGCAAGTCTGAGATACGTCTATGAAACATTGGCTGAAGTGTATCTAGCCCGCTATAATGTTTATTCAGTGTATCGTAGTTCGATTTCGATAATCGATCATGGTACTAGTTTGGTCCGTGGCGGTCCTGATTCGATCCGTCACGGTCTTAATGCGGCCTAATACTTGGGTTAGGGTAGGGTTTTGTTGCATCTTTTTGGAGGGGCGACATCATATTTACCATAGATAGATGGTCGTCGATCCATGTATATCGTCATTCGGCGCTGTACATGCTCATTCCTAACGAGGGCTGTTCCACCATGGACACACAATTGAGTCTAAATGTTACTAGATGACGCATACCGTTCGGTATGTGAACTCATTGAGCGAGATTCTAAGCCTCAAAATGTGAATTAGCAAATTTGGGAACAGGAGAGGAAAATTAAAGGAGGTTTAGCGAATGCCTCAACCTCAAGGGTATCAGTTAATCGGAGCAGGCTGCTTCTACATCACCACTTTGAACCCAACACGCATCGATTTCTCGTAGCGAGAATTTTAGTAACTTAAAAATCGCCCAAGCAGACGCCAAAAGTAGGTATAATAATATAGATATGTGACGTGCTAGCATGTTACTATTTTTGAATGAAATAGAAGGCCAGCATTACTCAAAGTTCATAACATTGGCCTCAGACTCGGCAAGCGACTTATCCTAAGATGCACATTTGATTGTCCTCAGATTTTACTGACCTATGGAATCATCCAGGAATCGCAGAATGCACCAGTAAGCTGCGAATGGTAATTTTCCGAATACAGTCGACTAGTACCCGAAGTCATCTTTCGATAGCTCTATCAATCATTGAAATAGCGTTTGCACATTTCAAAGACCTGGGTACAAGCGTGATTGGCTATGTGGCTGCTGGCGTCTTGCACCTCCACGGAGTCACAGTGTCGTGGCGAGCCAATTCCGTTTCTATGGTGCCGTGATTTTGGCCCTGTTTACACATAAAGACTTGCTCATATCCTTGGAAAGCTTTTCGACCGCTGTTAGCATAGTTGTAATTACCAGAGGCCTAAAAAATGTTTGATCGCTTCTTAGAAGTTATAGCGGCTCGAGTCGAAGGAATGTACCTGATCAGTGGAGTCAAGGTCATCAATAACGCCAGTCTCTCAAGAAACAAGGCAGAAACAAGGCTGTCTGTATTGAGGCCACAGTATGAGCCGACAGTGGGCAAACCAAATTCGAAGAGCAAGATTAAACCTAGAATGAAATGGTATACAAGGACTTCCAGTACCTATCCAAGAATGGCTAGTATGTTTTCTTAAGCTGGATGCCGAGGCACAGCCCGCTTCTCCTGTGATAATGCACAGTCCCGTCTTATTATTCGCAACATCAGGTAGTGATTTCCCTGAGGCCAAGTGCTTAAGACCCGTTACATGTCAATTAAGTAGACTAGTCCTTTGCTAGCATAGTCAAATGGTTCTGCATTAGTGCTTCATGCCGACATATTTTGCGAGATACCGGCATCCTTTACGAGATGCAGGCCACAGCACATGCGTCATTGACTAATTTGTGTTAGGGACCATGCGTGGCCTGCAGTAATCAAGATTTATGGTTATATCGGCACCTTCACCCTGCATATCCATGTTTCAGAGGCATGCCTTAGCATCCTTGCAAAACACCTCGATTCAATACCAGATCGCATGGTTGAGCGATCATGGAGCAATTTTGAAAATAACGCAGTGACTCCAGGTTTTCGTCATCGGCAGAGAGATCACCAATCTGCACCCTTTTTTGATTGTTTAGCCTTGCAACACCATGAATCAGGAGCTTTATCAAGGGTCCGGAAGCCCGCGGAAGCTCAATCTAGATATGTAACTACTCTCCCTACAGGCAACTTGGCTTGCGTACAGAGTTTGAACTCTACTAATAATATAAAATTGGTCTAAAACTACACCGTAAGTCTAGGGGCACTCGGCAGAAGAATCAATCCACTCGTCGAGTAAAATTTTTCCCAGTGTTTTGAAGCTTCAGTGAAAAGGACCGAAGAGGGCACCGTGTCGTAAGCTTCTAACACGCGGAAGCAATCATCGTGCAGGGATGGGCTTCGGAAGCTTATTCGGGACGATCCGATTCCCTACGCTAGAGAATCAAGGTTAATCCGTGGGGGCAGATATTACATAGACAAGTCAATCGCGAGTTTCCGCATGTATCTCGGTTCAGTCAGGCTACCTCGTTTTTATATTGAACAGTGTTCCTATCGATCAGATGAGCGAGAATCGCCCTAAACTGACTCGACGTAGAGGCGCATGCGAGGAGTGCCGCCAGAGAAAGATCCGATGTAAGCTTATTTAACATCAAGCGAAGCACACACTGATAAGAACAGGTGACGGCGCGAATCCTTGCAACCAATGTGAAGTACATAAGAGCCTTCACTCTGCCCCTTCCTGAATCTTATTACTAAAATCACATAGCGGAGTAACTTACTTTGCGAATACATCGTACGTCCCTCGCGACGTTCTGTGCAGGGCCAAGGTATCCAAAGCTGTGGCGAGTGTGTCTCCGCAGCAACACAGCCATATACAACAGACGGTTTTACAATACCTAGTTTTCCGACTCAAGATCGGTTTTCAGATGTCATCAGTCTTTTAGACACAGGAGGCTCGTCAAGTGTTTTCAGCTCACCGTTTGCTGAGATAGATTCCTCTCAATTGGTGTCTGATAGCGCGTACTCGTACCCATGTCTCAATCTCTTCGACGAAACCATGTCTGGCAAGAGTGAAGATAAGAATACGGGTATGCATCATCATCTCTTAGAATCCAATTCTCAAACTCAATCAAGTGCATTAATGACAGTTGAGGGGAAAACTCTTCGTTATATCCCCCAAAGCAATGGGCTGACTAGCATACAGAGCCGAGTCACCAACCAGCCCATCTAAAGAATCAAACATCATCCAACTACTCAAGAACAAACCACAGCCTGTTAGAGTGGCTAGGCGTAGGGTACGATGAAGGCTTACGTCAGCATAGCACTGCCCAGCTAGATGGATTTCTGAAAACCAAATTGGGCAATGACAATGCTGGATGTACACTTGCCT